>CM063528.1:5856493-6021493 GCA_032199755.1 Ambrosia artemisiifolia | reverse complement strand
TTTATTTGTATTTAAAATAGATTTAATGAATTTAAATCATGTTTAAATGATTAAAAATAGGAAAACTAATAAAAATGAATGTGTTCTGAACCAATAATTTTTATTTAAGTTTATGATACTTAAAAATAATTTTCCAGAAAATTTGGGATTAAAATCATTAAAAATGAATTTTTAATCATTTATTTATGATTAAAACTATTTAAATTAGTAAAATTATGAAAAATAAATATTTTCCAGCAACTAAAAATATGATAATTTTCTATAATGTGTCAAGGAGCTAAACCTAAATTTTCATGATTTTTGGAGCAAAATTGAATTTTCTATAAATGTTATAAGAATAATGTATTTATATAAATAATATAAATAACAAGAAAATAAAAAAATAAAAAAGGAACAGACCCGTGGTCAAAGGGACTCGAACCCGGGTCCATGCAGCACAACACACACACACCTACCACTAGGCCATTTAATGTTTTGTTGAATTATTTCAAAACGAATTTGATTTATATAATAATACCCAAGTCATCTTCTTCCCCAAATACACTCAAGAACCCTAACCCTAACCCAATTTCAATTGCTCGATTACAGAATAGTTTAGCCAACGATTTCATAGGGGAAATGATCGGCCACAAGTAACAATCAAAACGGCATAACAGAAGAGGACTTACAATCGCGTTCAAGGGTCGAAAATAAGATATGCAGGCCGAAACTTTGAGAGCCGATTAGAACTTATTACGAGCCCGATTCGCTGCTTATTTAGTGGGTTTAGAAAGGTTAAAGGTTGGGAAACGAGTGGAGAGTATCAATTTATAAGTTTAACAAAAAAAATAAACCGATTGAATTCGTTTTAAAAACATCGACGGTTACAATCTTGTAACCCGATTAATACTCATTAATACACACGTTTATGATTGATTTTAAGATGGGTTTTCATAGTGTAGGGATGGAGAAACGTTTTGCAATTAATAGAACGAATAACGGTGCATTAACACCGATTTTGGACCTCGCCGGAAAGCTTGCCGGAAATGATTCCGGTCGCCGGAATGGAGAGAAGGAAGGAGGGAAGTTTTAAAACTTTCAGTTATTGGCAATAATGACCCCTGTTGTTATAAAATTTATTTATTTACATAAATCTTAATAATTTTCTTATAAAACTTAACCAAGCTTCATAAATTTTCTTACTTTAAACTCTAAAATTAATAAAATCTATGTAAACTTTTTCTTTTTTTTATATATATATATATGATTCTTGAGACTTTAATAAACTATTGCAACCGAACATGTCGTATTTGAATAAAACGTAGCCACTTAGATGTATGAACTCAAACTTTTAAATAAGTTAAAAGAAACGATCGAAGGTATAAGGTCTAGTTTCGCCAATTTGATAAAAGATGAAGGTGACGGGTGTTACACCGGTGATTCTTACGACTATAATTCATATAGAGGGTTTCATATAATGTCGAGCAGGGTCCGTCATATAATGTCGGGCAGGGTCGGTCTAGTGATGTCGAGGAGGGTCGGTCATATAACATGTCGTTTTACGACTTAATTTTCGGTGATTCTTACGACTATAATTCATATAATGTCGAGGAGGGTCCGTCATATAATGTCGGGCAGGGTCCGTGATGTAATGTTTCGGAGGGTCCGTCATATAATGTTTCGGTGGGTCCGTCATATAATGTCGGGGAGGGTCCGTCTAGTAGTAATGTCGAGGAGGGTCAGTCTGGCATTCGTTACCGTGACAATGCGGTACAACTGGACTTGAATACACAGTGGAAGGACCCGTATGAATTTGAAGACGAGCCTAGTCAACCTGCCTACGGTTATACTTACGACGCTAACCGTGGTGATGACACATCTGAAGAGCAAGACTATACGCACTATGAAGACAGCGCTGTCGATGAGAAGCGGGTAGAAGATCAGGAGGAAGGACCTAACCCGATCAACCCTTGGTTCGAGACTAACCGGACATTTTCGACACGCGATGTAAAAAGTTACTTAAATTAAATAAAAAAAGTTAAATAAAATAAAAAAACTTAAAAACAAAACACAAAAAACACCCAAAAGGTGTCCAGGTTCATCCCCCCTTAATTCAGGCGCCTCGCTTTGGGCAAAGCGAGGCGCTTGGAACACCTTTTTCTAGACTCCCATGCAACCTCGTACTTAGACTGACATTGATTTGACTGAAGCGCCTCGCTTTGGCCTAAGCGAGGCGCTTCAGACGGGAGTTGAAATAGAAAGTTGGGGGGTGCCAATAGACCGACCCATATTTTAAGATATATATTTTAAGATTGTTGTGTCATTGTAATTGTGAGCACGTGTTTTTTGGCTAGTAAATTGATTGGAGAGGTAGATAGCGACGGCCACCCACGTGAATACATGGATGCGAGACGCAGACAGCTCATATCCAAACAACATCTTCCATTTTATAATTTTGTCTTAATATTGCTAAAAGAAGTTTTTAAAGTTACATAAATTATTTTATATCTATACGTTTAGAAGACACCATTTATACATCTGCTATACCGTATACCACACCGACACAATAGTTACAACAATGTGCGGTGTTTACGCGTACCAATTACCAGTGGCGTAGCTTTTAAGGGGCGGGGAGGGGCGACCGACCCTCCCGAATTTTCGCTTAGAAGTTCCGATTATATAGTATTCGTATAGAAATTTTTTGGTATATACGGTTTCGACCCCCCGAAACTAGTGATTTCCGACCCCCCGGTGACTTCCGACCCCTCAAAGTTTCGGGTCAAGCTTCGCCACCGCCAATTACCATACATCATGAACATCGACGTAACGTCAGCAGGTGTAAAATGTATATTCGTTTCGTATCAAAAAGTTTAAAACATCGTTTACTCTTTAAAAACAAGACCCAAAAAAAAAAACCTAAAAAAAAAAATGAACCCAATCTATCTATATAATAATTGAGGTCACTTGGGTTGAATCAAGGCCTTAGAGAGGGTTTGAGGCATCCAACAACTAATATGGAGCTCCAAATTATGACTATAAAAACCTTTTTTTTTTCATTCTCCATATCAAAACTCTCATATTCTTCCTAATTCCTAACAAATCTTTCAATCTTTCTTCTTCACCTTGCATCATTTGTTGATTATCCACAACTGATTAAAGGTAAACATCCAAACTACTCTTCTAATGTTGATTCCTATTATTATTTTGACTTTTTTTTATTGTTAACATTATTAAGAACAAATCAAACCGAATGAAATTTCTTATTCTTTTACGTGGAAATCATTCTTCTTAAACACATGTTCTAATGAAACGGATTTGTGATAAATGGATTTGTGATAAACGGATTTGTGATAAACACATATTCAATCGGATTTATTATAAAGTGATAACAAAGATACTATCAATTCCTATTGTTATTTTTTATTATTCTTTTTAAGATTTCCTAATCTAATAACCATTTGAAATCAGTCTGGTGTTTATCACATGTTCTAATGAAACGGATTTGTGATAAACAAAATATTCAATCGAATTTGTGATAAAGGGATAACAAAGATACTATCGATTCCTATTGTTACTTTTTTTATTCTTTTAATATTTCATAATCTAATTACCATTTGAAATCATTCTTGTGTTTATCACATGTTCTAATGAAATGGATTTGTGATGAACGTATTTGTGATAAACACATATTCAATCGGATTTATGATAAAGGGATAATAAGGATTGCGCTCAATTAGATTTATGTTAATTTTATTATTGTCATCACGGTTTTTTTAGACATATATTGAATCGGATTTACTATTCGATCGGATTTAGTAATACTATGCTTTAACATTTGAAAAACAGGATTTGATCCGAAGACACAAACGCTATTATGTGTTATCATAATGGTTCTCAATTCTTCAAGGTATTGCATGACCCTTCGGCAACAGTTTTGGTATATTTGTTATTTTCATGTACATATGCCTATTTAATTTTCAAAGATGATTCTTTATTTTTTTAATGTTGTTTTTCAACGTGTCAATTCAGAATGTGCTGAAGGCCATGAACAAATTTCTATTGTCTAAAAACATACACAACAGGAACGTTACAGTTAATCACATTTATTTATATTACTGTTTTTCGAAATTATGTTTAATATTATTGTAATATTAGACCAAATTTAATATCATTAATTTTGAATTATTGTTATTTATTTACATTAATAATAATTGACCGAATTTAATGTCATTTAATCTGAAATTTGAATCTGAATTATTGTTATTTATTTACATTAATAATAATTGACTGAATTTAATGTTATTTATTACTATCTTTTAATAATTGACCGAATTTATACTAATATTAATATGAATTTCAGTTTACCATAATAAGCCTCATTTATTTTTTATTATGAATGATTGATTATTAATCAATTTAACATTTATTTATGAACGAAATAACTCTCATTTATTTTTAATATTACGATTTTAGTTTTACTATTCGTAAAAATAGTATTGTTGACCGAATATATTACTAATACTAATTGACATTAATAATAATTGACCGAATTGAAATGTTATTTATTACGATTTTTTAATCACATTTATTTATATTAATATTACTACGAAATTATGTTTAAACCATCTTTATGAGTTATTATTGGTCTTGCCTGCAATTAATAGGATTTATTTTATTTTTTAATGTTATTTACTATGAGTTTTAATGACATTAATAATAATTGACCAAATTTAGTGTTATATGTTACGATTTTTAAGCTCATTTATTTATTATTGACCGAGCTAATACTAAAACTAATATTACGAATTATTATTGGTCTTCGTGCAATTAATAGAATTTATTCATTTTTTATTGTTATTCAGTATGAGTTTTAATGACATTAATAATAATTGACCGAATTTAATGTTATATATTACGATTTTTAAGCTCATTTGTCTATTACTAAGACTAATACTAATATTACGATTTTTAATTTTAATCTGATTTATTTATTATTGACCGAATTAATTTACGAATATATTACTAATACTAATACTAATATTACGTTTTTTAATTTTAATCTGATTTATTTATTATTGACTGAATTAAATTATGAATATATTACTAATACTAAAACTAATATTACGATTTTTAATTTTAATCTCATTTATATCTTATTGACCGAATTAAAATTTTCTATTACTATTTTTATGAATATATTACTAATTACTAATACTAATACTAATACTAATATTACGATTTTAGTTTGCTTCAATTAGAAGCTATTTCCATTGGCGAATATTGTGCCTTTAAATGGTGTTCAATCCAGCACAGGCTGTTTGTTACAAAGGTTCCACCACAAGAAGTAATTGATTTTCAAATTAAAATTACGATTTTTTATGTTTGTAATGTGATTTATTTGAATTATTGATTACGATTTTGAGTTTATTTATTAAGATTTATAATCTCATTTATTTATATTAGTATGTTTACGAATTATTATTAGTCTTGATTGCAATTAATAAGATTTATTCATTTTTTACTGTAATTTATTAAGATGTTTAATATTATTTATTGACATTAATAATAATTGACAGAATTTAATGTTATTTATCAAAATTATTAATCTCATTTATTTATATTACTTTTTTCGAATTTATGTTTAATAAGATTTAATTATTTTTAATGTATTTTTAGTATGTTAGAATTAATGTTATTTATTGACATTAATAATAATTGACCGAGTTGAATTTTATTTATTATGATTTTTTAATCTCATTTATTTATATTAATATTACTACGAAATTATGTTTAATCTATCTTTATGAAATTATGTTTAATATTATTTATATTACTGATCATTCGAATTATTATTGGTCTTGCGACTCTTGCCTGCAATTATTAGGATTTATTTATTTTTTAATGATATTTATTATGAGTTTTAATGACATTAATAATAGTTGACCGAATTTAATGTTATATATTACGATTTTTAAGCTCATTTATTTATTATCGACCGAATTAATTTACGAATATATTACTAATACTAATATTACGATTTTTAATTTTAATCTGATTTATTTATAATTGACCGAATTAAATTATGAATATATTACTAATACTAAAACTAATATTACGATTTTTAATTTTAATCTCATTTATATCTTATTGACCGAATTAAAATTTTCTATTACTATTTTTACGAATATATTACTAATTACTAATACTAATACTAATATTATGATTTTAGTTTGCTTCAATTAGAAGATATTTCCATTGGCGAATATTGTGTCTTTAAATGGTGTTCAATCCAGCACAGGCTGTTTGTTACAAAGGTTCCACCACAAGAAGTCATTGATTTTCAAATTAAAATTACGATTTTTTATGTTTGTAATGTAATTTATTTGAATTAATGATTACGATTTTGATTTTATTTATTAAGATTTATAATCTCATTTATTTATATTACTATGTTTATGAATTATTATTAGTCTTGATTGCAATTAATAAGATTTATTCATTTTTACTGTAATTTATTAAGATGTTTAATATTATTTATTGACATTAATAATAATTGACAAAATTTAATGTTATTTATTAAAATTATTAATCTCATTTATTTATATTACTTTTTTCGAATTTATGTTTAATAAGATTTAATTATTTATTAAAATTATTAATCGCATTTTTAGTATGTTAGAATTAATGTTATTTATTGACATTAATAATAATTGACCGAGTTGAATGTTATTTATTATGATTTTTTAATCTCATTTATTTATATTAATATTACTACGAAATTATGTTTAATCTATCTTTATGAAATTATGTTTAATATTATTTATATTACTATTCATTCGAATTATTATTGGTCTTGCCTGCAATTAATAGGATTTATTTATTTTTTAATGATATTTATTATGAGTTTTAATGACATTAATAATAGTTGACCGAATTTAATGTTATATATTACGATTTTTAAGCTCATTTATTTATTATTGACCGAATTGACCGAATTAATTTACGAATATATTACTAATACAAATACTAATATTACGATTTTTAATTTTAATCTGATTTGTTTATTATTGACCGAATTAAATTAGGAATATATTACTAATACTAAAACTAATATTACTATGAAAAAATGTTAATATTGATTATGAATGATTGATTATTAATCAATTTAACATTTTTTAATCAATTTAACATTTTTTGATCGAATTTAATGTTATATATTACAATTTTTAAGCTCATTTATTTATTATTGACCGAATTGACCGAATTAAATTACGAATATATTACTAATACTAAAACTGATATTACGATTTTTAATTTTAATCCCATTTATATCTTATTGACCGAATTAAAATTTTCTATTACTGTTTTTACGAGTATATTACTAATTACTAATAATTACTAATACTAACTAATACTAATACTAATATTACGTGCAGAAATTGTTTCACAAGTCGCTAGGTTTGTTATTTGCATATTCAACATTTATGTTTACAATATTCTTATTTTATAATTAGTTACACATTCTAAATTTTCTATACATAATTCTTTTGTAAAGGTTTACTGTGATTGGATGACTGTTAGGACCGTCGAACTCGCGTTCCAACAATCACGGGTTTTATCCTAGAGGTGCGGAATCCCTCTAAGATGATCTAATAACAGAAACAACGATTGAAACAATGAAACGAGTAATTACTACACACACACGGGTCAAAAGATTATAGATTAATCACTAAAACAGAGCTCAAGTGTTTACAATGATCAAATCAGACGTCCTATGACCAGGGGAGGGTGTTTGGAGGGTGTGTGAGGCAAGAACTAAGGTCTAGGGTTAAGAAAGAGGGTATTTATACCACCCGGGTACGACCAGACCACTCCTAGCGATTAGCAGCAGCAGGGAAGGCGATTAGCTAGCTAATCGCTAGCTAATTCTGCATAATCGCCTAATGGGCCTAGCGATTAGGCCCAATCGCATGGAGCCCATCAGCTAATCGCATGCTATCTCCTGCTACTCGCATGCTGCACCCCGAGACCCTCAAAACGCGTATAAACGCCTCCAAACACCCCGAAATACGTCCAAATAACTTATATACTAGCCTAGGGACATCGTGCACTAACAGACTCCCCCTTGGACCAGGCTAGTATACGTACAGAAATAACCAAAAGACATCGTTCATACCAAAATAGCAAACAACTTTACAGACTCGATAAGCAAAAACGATTACAACTAAACAAAAATACAAACAGCATCTTCAATCTCTGTCATCAGCTTGATGTTGATCTAACCCGTGTGATTCTCGACCAGTCGCATCCTGCATGAACCTTGTTAGCATAACAAAACCGGATCACTCTCTGAAACTTCATAGCTTGATCGGCTTCAACAGGTAGATGCATGATCGGGTACTGATACAACATCTCCACATCCTTTTCCGAGCAATTTATCAACCACATAGGATCCCAAATCCTAATCTTCCTGCATGGATTTGGACTATTGCCCAAGACGATCACCGCTTCAGTAGTAGCTGCATCATAGTGCCAATAATACAACTTCGTGGTAAAGTCTTGTTCAAGTGGAATAATGGGAATCCTTGAAACGCATTTCGGTGGAATGATTTTGTGCTCCCAGATTGGCTTTAGAGTGAAGGGATGAATTTTGTCTGTTTGGTATGATCTGGGATACTGAGGCTCAAGTTCTTTCCATCCCTCTATGCTTTCTCTCTTTAGCTTAGTGTAAAAACCCGAAAGTGGAGGAGCCTTTTCTTTATATAATGGATAATCAAGACGAATGAGATCACGAATATACCAGAACGGCAGGCTCAGAATGTCTTTATATTCCTTGAAGTACAACAAACCTTCTTGCCATTTTATCCCTAGCATCCTCGTGTGACCAATATATGCCCAGCTTATCACATTACCCGACATCTTCGACAATCGCTTCTTGAAGACTGCGGCTCGCTCAACCGGCTTTCTCTTTTCTTCAGGTTTAAACCACTTGGGATAGCGCTCTCTGATTTTATCCTGTCGAATTTTGACTTCATCAGGAATATCAGCAGAGTCAGACTTCAACTTTTCCTCAGCCTCTCGAACCATCTCTTCATCAATGTTTGGAATACCAGCGCCCGACTCATTTACCACATACTCAGGAGTTGGGACGTTGGTTCCATCTTCAAGATTTACCTCATTATTATCAGGATGCAACTCAGGAGGGACACTTTGACTCGCACTGGAAGATTCTCCAGGTGTAAAGCCATAAACTTTTGCTAAGTCCTCTGGTGTCATCTCTGGAGGAATCTCGCCTTCTTCCAAATCATACTCGGGCATGGTAGGCGGTGGAAGCAGGTTGCCTTCATCATCATAGGCAAAATAGCAGTTTAGAGGCTCAACATATTCAACCTGAATCAACGCTTTCTTATTCAGTTGCTTGCGAAGCTCGTGAATCTTGCTCATCTTGCTTGATGGCTCCCCCTGAGCAGAAGAACCTGCCTCGGGATCATCGCCTCGACGATCATGGCGCTTCTTAGTTCGCCTCTCAGCTGAACCACCCGATGACCCGCCACCGCCTGTGGCTCCAGGGTCACCACCATCACCTTTACCATCACCCTGATCATCATCATCAGACTTGTCATCATCCTCTTCATCATCCTCATCATCCTCTTCTTCACTATCATCATCATCATCACCAGCTGTACTCGCTCCAGCCTCAGAACCACCAGTGAGCCTAGGCTGAGTTCCAGATAACTCATCCAACCTAGCTCTTAATCTAGTATTTTGTTTCCTGTACCTGGTGATTCTGCGCTCATTGTTCACATTAGCAAGTTGGAGGTCATTGTACTTACCTTCAATACCAGTCAGTCTCGCCAAGGCACTTTGGTTTGACTGAATCAGCTGCTGGTGTGATTCCATAAGCTGCCTGTTCGACTCAAGAATTTGCTGATTAGACAAGGTGAGTGCGTCGACAGTAGCTCTAAGATCTGTATTAGCAGTAATGGTTTCACCAATCAACTCAAGCATCGCTGTCTCATTTTCTTCGATCTGAGTATTCTTGCTCCTTAATTCTGCTATTTCCCGCGATTGTGCAGCAACTAAAGCCATGAGTTCGCTGACATTTTGCTGGAGTTGTTCATTTGAAGCAGAAGTAGAAGAAGATGATTGGCCTGAAGGTTTAGCTGCTTTGGTTCTTGCAGCTTCCTTCAGTCTCCGGATATGGTCACCAACCGGATTAGAAACCAACTGTGCACCTGTCGCTTCAACAGTAGCTGAGACTTGCTCAGTGAAGACTACTGAAGAAGGCATAGACATTGTAATACCTGCAGGCATAGCTGCACTGGAAGATAGAGGAGCTGAAGAAGTGGTTGCTGTTGTAGTTGTTGTTGCTGTTGTTGTTGCTGTTGCTGCTTTTGTTGTTGTTGCTGGTGTGGTAGAAGAGGTTGGAGAGCCGAATGTATCAGGAAGATTCAAAGCTGAGCGTTTTCCCTTCAATCTCTTTGGATTCTTTTCAGGCGCATCTACAATCTTTGACATCCTCTTGTGACCTCTACTAACCTTTGCTGCCTGGGTTTTCTGTCTCTTGTGAGGAGGAGGCGTGCTTAGATCAGCATCGATATCAGCAATGAGATCCTCACCTCCTGGTGTGAAAGTGGGATCCCTCTGAAGTTCTCTCGCCTCGGCTGTGAGAGCCCTATCCTCCTCTAAACTGAGCACATCAGGTCTATCATCTTCAGTTGCCTCTGAGTCATCATCATCATCATCATCAACATCTTCAATGTTAATCGGGCCTTCATCCACTGTTTCTTTTCCCCTAACTGAACTGGATGGTGCATCAACATCCAAAGACGCAGGTTCAAACATATCATCATCGCGTCTATGTTCATCATCCCCCATTTTGCCCGGTTCATTAGGACCCAATTCATCAGAGGGTCTGCCAATAACATCATCACCTTTGAACACCTGTCTATGAACATTAATATCATCTTCAGAGTCACTGTCGTCATGTCTCCACCTATTCCCAGGTGGTGCCTCATAATCATCTTTCGCGAGATATGCATACAGTTTCCGACTTGGTGGATGTTCCGCCTTCGGCTTTTTCTTATACTGCAGCATTCTCTTCAGCTCGATCTCATCAATGTTCTTAATCTCGAGCAACTCATTATTATGCTTCACCAAATCTGGAATCTGGCGGTCAAGGATCATTTGCAGAAAACGAGGATAAACTATGAACGAATGCTTTGTTGGCTTCTGCAAAATCACTTCCTTGAGCTGGTGCAAAATCATTCCAGAGAAGTTGAACGGCTTGTTCAACGTCAACGCAACTATCGCCGATGCTAAAGTGTCCCGGATCGCATCAAACGTGCCTTTGCGAGGGCCGATGCACTTAAGCACGACGTGCGTTAAATATTTTATCTCTGGCGGTAGACAGCCCTTTTGCAGCATTTTCTGAGTACGAACATCATCTGTATACTTCATTCTAAGAAATCCACCTCGAATCAGAATAGTATCGAACACAATAGGATCGTCTTTGTTATCTTCAAACTTTAGAACCTCACGTATCAATTCTTCTGTAACAACCACGTTCTTTTGTTGCACAACACTTTTAACCGTTGCAGGAACAGTGCTGTTGTCGACCTTTGCATTCTGGTAGAATTCCCGAATAATATCCTTGTAGGCCGCGTATTCAGTAGAGATAGCATACTTGATCTTTGATCGCTTCAAGTATTCGATAACACCCTCGAACAACTTGCATTCCGGCTTTGTAACTGGTCCGAGAAATGCCAAACAGTTGTGCTTCTCCGATGTACCGTACTGCATGATTCTATAAGGCAAAACAAACGACACAATCATTAGAACAGGTTAAGATGTGATAAAAACGGACAAAAACGGACAAAATTTGACTAGAAATTGGTCAACAGAGGCTTATAGGCGATTAGCAGTGCTAATCGCCCTTAACCACACACGAGTAGCTTCAATCGCTACTCCTAGCAAGCGATTAGCAGACAAACGCTATCACTGAACATGATTGGATACTAAACGCTGTCAAATATAGGCGAGTAGCAGATTTAAAGCCTACTTGTGTACTGAACAGGCGATTAGTGATAGCTAATCGCATGAACAGTTTTGAGGTTAGACCAAAATTTTTCAAATTTTGATATGGGTTGAGTTGGGTCGAGATTTGGCTGCATTTCACTCTAAATCAACCGGATAGCAAACCCCTTCAACAGATTTTAGAGACCAGTTCGCATAACAGATTAATTTAGCCGGTTCCAAAAACTAGGGTTCTAAGTTTTTAAGATTTGGGGGATTTTGATTCTTGATGTTTTAGATCAAGATCTTGGTATGAAAAGAAACCCCAGGGACCGATTAACAAACCCCAAACACGAAATCTCACCAACAATCACATTTTAATGGCTAATCGATCATTTTTGTTCAACCTAAGAGTCCGGTTCAAAAACGCACAAAATAACTCATCAAAACACGATAATAAGATCTGAGATTCTGGAATATTATTACCTTGATAGTGTGTAATAGATTCCTAGATCAAGAAAAAATTTTGGCAAGGTTTTGTTTAGGGTCGGGTATAAAGGGAAACGATGCACTGTAGACGGTTTTTGAAAAATGAGAGAAAAAGTTTCTAAGTTCCCTTTAAATACCAGCTGCTAATCGCTACCCATCTCACACGAGTAGCCTCAATCGTGTGCAACTGATTACGCGAGTAGGAGTTAACCGCCTAAAGAACTGAGCGATTATGGCTACTCGCCAAAAAGAGTCACACGATTATACCCATGTGATGTGACTGGAGACAAATGAGCTAATCGCTATTGAGTACATGCGAGTAGGAGATAAACGCACATAAACACACGCGATTAAGATCTACTCGTGTAACACTACACGCGATTAACACCCCAAATGCATAAGGCCTTTTCACAAATTACCAAAATGCCCCTGCAGCACCAAAACTTGCATTTTTGACCCGTTAAGGTTCAAAACATGCGTTTTTCAACCCGATTTCACATGCGACTCAGATGATGACTCAAACACTTGAAAATGTTTCATTTTTCACCCTTGTACTCGGTAAAACACACGGTTTTGACCCGGTAAAAGTACAAGTTTTCAATTAATTATCCTTTTTATTTTTCGGCGTTTTATTCTTGAAGAAGTAAGATTACAATGGATTAGGTTTCCATCATCGGCAATCAAGAATAGTTAATCTACTAAGATTAAAATAGAAAATAAGCGAAAAAGCAAGAACAATTAACTGAGCACTATCATATTTTTGCGAGTTTCGATAGTTAGGGAATCATATCAGTGTACGGACTATACTAGAACCCTTATACTTTCAGTTTTTGATTTAAAATTACCAATAAGCATCCTACAACAACTGTTAGTATTGTTGTCCACCTAAACTCAAAATCAAGTTCTATCGCTAGGCACTTTAGATACGTTACGGTAATATTAAAGCTGATTAAAGGTGTTCCCCGCACACGCGACATACTCCCGCATCAAGGCATGCACAAAGCTTCCTCGTAACCGGTGAATAAGCTGTTGTCATCCGTATTTACAAGGAATGGACTCAGTGGTGATCAGGTCTGCAAGAACGCTGCAGCAAAGAGACCAGTGAGATCCAGACCAGGGTTCAAGTCAAATACCGTACATTTTTGATTTTTCACGGTACGATGCTTTAGGTATTAATGATTTGATACCTTAGAGCGATTCTCTTTGAGAATAGGGTTTTGGCATTTATGATCTTTTTGCTCTTACAGGATTCCCAGACGTCTCCTTATCAGAATTTATTCTATTTTTTTGTTTTTCTTTTCTTTTACTGAGTATGGCAAAGAGGTGTCTCAGTTGTAGGCTGCTAACCCAACGTACGTCACTTATGCCACCCCATTTTATTCTGAGAGACGTCCAGTTCACCCCGGATGTACCAACCTCTTAAAGACCAGAAACCTCGGATTTTGGCATTCGATCAACAAGATTTAAGGCTTTTAGACCATATGCCAACGCGGCGTTAATCCACACAATTCTCAGTAGATTTAGGTTTATATCACCGTGCCGAGCTTGGAAATGATTTCGAGCCTACCAACACATCATTGTAGAGGCTACTTATCAGATCCAATATTTTTAAGATGATAAAGGTCCAGACAGTCCGACTGATTGGTTAATATCATCTTCCCTATTGCCACCAAAGAAACTCATTTTTTCATTTTTTTCATTTTTTTTGAATTTTTGAATTTTCTCTTTTTTTTTTGATTTTTGCATTTTTTGATGTTTTTGTATTTTTCTGAATTTTCTCCCCCTAAAAATCTAAAAATTTGCAAAACGACAATATTTTTGGATTTTTCTGTTTTTGAAGAAAATATTTACAAAAACGATTGCCAATGCGGATCTAATCCTGCTTTTCTTTAATGCCATTTAAAACCAAAAGATACTCGAAACGAGGTTTATCAAACGCTTTGGTGTATAAATCGGTACGTTGGTAATCCGTGTGGATTTTGATCATATCTATCAGTTTCTTTTCATAGCAATCGCGTATGAAATGATACCGAACATAGATATGCTTCGCCGTGGAATGGTTTACCGCGTCTTTAGCAAGCGCTATAGCAGATTCATTATCACAGTAAATAGGAGTGTTTAGAAATTTCAAACCGTAGTCTCTCATTTGTTGTTGTATCCATAAAACCTGGGAGCAACAGCTGGACGCAGCTATGTATTCCGACTCGCAAGTTGATAAGGACACAGAGGCTTGCTTCTTGCACTGCCACGAGACTAGTCGACCTCCTAAGAACTGGCATCCAGCCGATGTGGATTTTGCGTCTTTCTTGCATCCGCCATAGTCAGCATCACTATAAGCAACGAGATCAAACTTATCGTCATTAGGGTACCAAAGACCTTTGGTCGGACAACCCTTTAGATAACGTAAGATCCTCTTCACGGCAACCAGATGGGACTGTTTCGGCCTGGACTGGTATCTTGACAGCAGGCAGGTTGCGAACATTATGTCGGGTCTTGAAGCTGTGAGGTACATCAACGAGCCAATCATTGCTCGATAAAGAAAGGAATCAACGGCTTGTCCTTTCTCATCCGGACCAATCCCGTGATTGGTTTGGATAGGGGTGGCTATTGCAGCAGAGTCTTCCATCTGGAACCGGCTCAAGATGTCAGCAACATATTTTGTCTGGTGGATGAAGATCCCCGACTCAAGTTGATCTACTTGCAAGCCTAAGAAAAATTGCATTTCCCCCATCGAGCTCATCTCGAACTTATCCTGCATTAACTTTTCAAATTCCCTGCACAAAACCTCATTAGTTGACCCAAAAATAATATCATCAACGTAAACCTGTACCAGCAGACGGTCACCATCCTTTTCCTTGGTGAATAAGGTGCAGTCCACGAGTCCACGGTTGAACCCATTGGAGATCAAATAACTGCTGAGCATTTGATACCATTCTCTCGGAGCCTGATGAAGCCCATACAACGCTTTGTTCAGTTTGTAAACCTTGTCACGATGCAGTGGATCTTCAAACCCCGGAGGTTGTGAAACATACACCTCTTCCTTCACGATACCATACAGAAAAGCACTTTTCACGTCCATTTGATACACCTTAAACCGTTTGTACGAAGCGTAAGCTAAGAACATCCGGATAGCTTCAAGGCGCGCAACTGGAGCGTATACTTCGTTGTAATCTATTCCTTCGATTTGACGGAAGCCGAGGACAACTAATCGAGCCTTGTTTCTGATAATTACCCCGCGGTCATCCCGTTTACACTTATAGACCCACTTTGTTCCAATTTTCTTAGCACCTGGAGGTAAGTCAACTAAGTCCCACACTCCTAGCTTTTGGAACTGCTGAAGCTCTGTCTGCATTGCTTCAATCCATGGTTCTTCTCTCAAAGCCTCTTGGACGGATCGCGGTTCCACCTGAGACACATAAAGAGCAAAAGACCAATCGTTCTGATGGCCTGCTTTTCTGATCTCCGAATAAAGAGCTAGGGTAGCGGAGTTGTCACTTGGACTGGCATTCCTGAGCTGACTGCGTGTCATCACTCTACCAGTCGGATCACCAATCACATTCTGCAGTGGATGGGTGTCGTGAATCCGAGATTCCGGATGTGCCGGCACTGGATCATCCGACCGCAAATTGAGATTTTCAAGTCCCTGAGAGATGTTCGTCTCAGCAGCACTTGAACTAGCAGGAGCAGCGGGTTGCAAATTAAAACCGGAGAAATCAATCTGTAGACCGATTCCAGGAGCTGCTGAAGAAGAAGGACCAGCTTGATCATTCCCTGTAGGAAGAACTGGAGCTGTATTGGCAGATTCACCATTTCCAGCCAGTTCTTCAGTAAGAGTTTCCCGAGATTCTGTATATTCCTCATCTGAAGAAGATTCCATAACCTCTGACGCTTCCTGAAAGACTTCCTCAACTTCAACTGCTGCGGCTTTATCAGGGGGACCCATGGATGTAGAAGCATCAGATGCGGCAGGCGCAGGCGCATTAACCACGATCGGACGCATTAGCGGTGAGCTAGCTGCGTTTTCACACTCGTAATACATCTGCGCCACAGCATCATCTACAACATTATCCAGGTTGAAAGAATCGAACAAACTCTTATAGTCGAACAACCAATCGGGTCCAGCACCACGGGCATTGACAGTGTAACGTTGAACATCGACATTAAGCCACTCCTCAACGTTATTGGTTCTTTTGTTGTATACCCTCTTGTTAGGAGTACTGTATCCAACAAAGAAACCTTCATCTGCCTTTGCACCAAACTTCCCATCGGGATGTAGCATAGTGCATGGAGCACCGAAAGGTTCCAGAAACTCTAAGTTCGGCTTCCTACGGATTAGAAGTTCGTAAGAAGTCTTGCCGAACCTCTTAACCGTAAGAACCCTATTTAGAGTATAACACGCGCAGTAAATTGCCTCGTTCCAAAACATGACAGGCAAGTTAGAATCTGCGAGCATTGTTCTGGCAGCCTCAATAAGAGTTCTATTCTTTCTTTCTGCAACCCCGTTTTGCTGAGGAGTGTATGGCGCTGTGAATTCGTGATGAATACCCTTGTCTGCACATAGTGACTCCATAGCATTGTTCTTGAATTCTGTTCCATTGTCGCTTCGAATCCTGCGGATCTTTAGCCCATAGATGTTTTCTAGTTTGGTGAACAGATTCTTCAAAAACTCAAAAGTCTCACTTTTATGCTGCATGCATACAACCCAAGAGAACCTTGAATAGTCATCAGTGACAACCAGACAGTATAAATCTCCATTCTTGCTTTTACGATTGACTGGGCCGAACAGATCCATGTGCAACCGCTCGAGAGGCATACTGACTGAGTTGACCTTCTTAGGTTTGTGAGATTTCTTCTTCTGCTTCCCTTTCTTACATGATACACAGACGTCATTTAAATGAAAATTCTTGACAGAGACACCTTCCACAAGCTGATTCTGAACCAGATGATTCATCTTCCTCAAGTGAATATGCCCCATTCGTCTGTGCCACATAATAGACTCCTTCTCTGTAGCCTTTGACAGAAAACAAGTGACCTCCCCCTTAGCTGTTACAGCTTGACTCATATCCAGAACATACAAATTGTTGACTCTTGGAGCTGAGATCATAACCCACTGTTTCGGAATCTTAAAGCCAGGTTTCAGAATGAAGCACGCATTGTCATCAAAGAATACTGTGTATTTCTTGTCACAGATCTGTGAGACACTCAGCAAATTGTGGTCTATCTGTTTCACGTAGCTTATCTTCTCAAAGCTTACGATTCCATTTCCCATACTGCCTTCTTTAGTGATGTATCCCCCTTTATTACCAGCAAAAGCAACATATCCCCCATTGATATTCTTGATGTCAAATAGCAGAGATAAGTCGCCTGTCATGTGCCCAGAAGCTCCACTATCAACAATCCATAGGCTGCTGATAAGGCCCTGTGGAACTCCCTGCACGACATTCAAAGATTAGTGGTTAAGGGGGACCCAAGCCTTGACGGTCTTGGGTCTACCATCTACATCCAAAGTCGGAAATTCAACCCACCTTCCGTTAGGAGTTGGTGTTGCTTCCGATGGTCCGGCAGTTTCTACATTAGCAGATGATCCTCCTTCTTTAGTCGGTGACCTGGGTCTCCAAGTCTTTCCTGGTCTCCTTGGCTTGGGCTTCTTCTTTGCCTTTGGGCTAGAAAGTCCAGCCTCAGATTCCTTTGGTGGGACAGCCTTTGGATCCACTTCAGACTTAACTGCACGTGGAGCAGTGTTAGGGGTGCCTTCAGGTTTAGCTGCAGCCTGTGCTTGTGGCTTAGGCGCTGCTTGAACCTTTTTAGGAACTTGGCTCCCCCTCGACTGCGGACCCTTGCCATCAACTGGCTTTTGGTTCATAGCAATCTTGTTACGAGTGTCATAAACTGTCTGTTTACCTTGTTGCTTCTCAGAAAGCTTAGGAGAAACAGGCGGTTTAGGATTGCTAGAACTGGGAGCATCATTTGTTTCGATCCTCTTGTGTCTCAATTCGGGGCAAGCAGCAACTAAATGCCCATGAACCCCGCACTTGTGACAGGATCTATACTCCTCAAATGGTGGAGTATTTACATCATTACCCCTTTTGTTTGATTTCGTGGCAAAGGTGTTTTTATGTTTTAAATCCTTAAGACATTCTTTCTGCCAGTCTGTCTCAGGATAATTATCAACCTCATTGCCTGAAGATCCAACAAACTGAGTAACATGTTTCTTGGGAGAGTTCTTCTGAGCTTGATTTTGAGGATTCAAAGTGTTCTTCTTTTGATTTTTACCTTTGTTTCTTTTGGACTGATTACCCTGACCCTTTTTCCCATGTCCCCATTGTTCTTTCTCAATTGTAATGGTGGACTCTTGCCAGATTTTACCAACAAGACCAGGTGCCAGGTTCTTATAAGGAAATTCCTCATCAGCATAAATTTTATCAGACCCTTTCAATTGATAGAACACTTTGATTGTTTTATCAGCAGGGGCTTGCACTTTCGGCTCAGGCTCACACAGAATGTGATTCTGAACAGGAATATTCGTATCCTTCACCGGTGCATACCTCTCTGGTTCATCAAGCTCATCCTCAGAACAGTCTGTCTCGCAGACGCTTGCATTATCTGCAATCTCACCAGGTTTGGCAGCAACAGCAGTGGGTGCAGCCTTAGTAACTTCAGCAGGTTTAGGTGCTTCTGTCACTTTAGGCGCAGGAGGAGCAGCCTTAGTGACTTTGGCAGGGTTAACTGCTTCCATCACTTTAGGCGCTTCTACAGCTTTAGCTGCTTCTGCTGCCAAGTCCATAAACTCTTCCTTCGGTAAGATATCATTGTGATGATGTTCAAATCTCACCGGAGGAGGACACTGAGTATATTTGGGACTGGTGGAATTGCCCTCCTTATCTGAGTGTTCAATGATATGATCAAGAACATACTTGCAGTTCAGGTAACTCTCAAGTTTCTTCTTGATCTTTTGATAGTCACAATTGACAATGGCCAAATGTTTCTTAGTGTCTTCAACCTCATTTATATAATTATTAATAGCAATTTGCTTGTTAGCTAGGGTTTTAGACAATTCAGAAACATCCTTCTTATAATTATCAACAGTATTAAGAAAATTTTTCTCTTTCTGTTTTAAGGAATCATTTGACCTTTGCAATGGACCCACATCAGCTTTTAAATTCAGATTCTCATCAGTTAATTCTTTGATTCTGAGTTTAAGCTGATCACACTCAATGGAGTCCTTCTTAAGAGTATCAATGGTGATTTTGAGGGCTTTCTCATTAGCTCTCAAAACTTCATTGCTCTCTCGGCATTGACTTAAGTCAGCTTTCAAGTTCAGATTTTCGTCTGTTAAGACATCAATTCTGCACTTAAGCTTACTACAATCAACACATTCAGATTTTGAATTGGAGGAAGAACATACCTGATTAGACGACTCTGTAAGGGCCATCAAAGCATAATGAGCAGCCGTCTTCACTGGTCCGAAGAAATCAGTCAGATTGTTCTTTGTACAGTCAGCATCCACAAGTATTGACCTTTTGCTAATCAAGGCGTCTGCTTCAGCTAACAAATCCTCCAGATCCACCCCTTCATCAGAATCACAGTCCGAATCACAATCCAAAGCTTCGACTTCAGGAATAACTACTTCAGATTGACTTGGACTCTCTTCAACTTCCTCTTGAGCATCAGACATAATTTGGGCAAAGCATGCTGCACCACCCTGAGGAGCTTGTTCACCAGTGATGAGGTGATTCCAGTTGAACACTTCATCTTCTTGAACTACCAAGGCTTGATTGTTGTTTGCTTGAGGCCTTGGGTTCTGATGATTAACTGGGACAAGAGCTCGTTCAGCATTTTGATTCGGTTGTGTCTGAGCTTGCTGCCTCTGATTATTCTGATTGCCTCTGTTGTTGTTGAAGGGATTCTGATTTCCCTGTTGTCTCGGTCGATCACATTCTCTGGCAAAGTGTCCTCGGTTGCCACAGTTGTAACAGGTGACCTTTGTTTTATCAAACCTAAACTTAGTGTTGTTGTTGATCAGCACATCTCTCTTTCCAGTTCTATCCATATAGTCCTTTGCACGTCTCACCACACTAGCGAAGTGCCACTGGATGTCTATCAGATCCATGTCATCCTTGTCGATCTGGGCATAATCTTCTTGAGTAAGATAAGGATTTCCGATCTGCCCCGCAACTAAGCCACTATAGGAATTGACCAAGGTTGACAGCAGAGCCATATGTTCTTGGGCTAGCTCTACAGTCACCTTCTCAAAGCCCGAAGTGTTCAGCTGTTCTGCAACAGGATTGGTCCGATAAGCACCCTGATTTGAAGTAGAAGCACCTCCATATCCACCAAAGTTAGCAGATGGAGCACCACCAAACCCTGATGAAGAAGGTCCACCAAAGTTGGTAGTTGCCTGAGCTGGTGCTGCAAGATGAGCAAACGGGTTAACACCAAACTGGTTAGTATTAGCATTAAAATTAGAAGGATACTGGTTTCCTTGACCCCAAGGAAAGACAGGTGGAGGAACATCAGATGGGGGTCCATAGTTGTCAAACGCAAAGACTGGATCAGGATTAACCATGAACGCAGTCTGAGGTTTGGATCCACCCACACTGATGTCCTGAGCTGGATTCCCATAATAGATGCTGGGATTCTGAACAGCGGGCGGCTTATTAGCTCTCCTGATCTCCTCGATCTCCTTGTTCTCCAGCTCGGCCACGAACTCATTGATGGAGAGTGTCTGATAAACATTGTTGGACTTCTGAATGTCCAGCCATTGATGCCAGTGTGACGGGAGCGCCTCTGCAAATCTTTCCACAAGTTCTGCTGACGTGTAGATAACCCCGTACTGATACATCTCGGACATCAGATGATAATATCGAGCTGTCAGATCTCTCAGTGACTCATTTCCCATCGCACTGAAATTCTCAAACTCCTTCTTTAACTGATCCACCTTCACCTTACGTGTCTTCTGATTTCCCTCATTACGCTCAGCAAGCGCTAACCACAGCATCTGCGAAGTAGTACACTGCGCGAACTGATGAAGAATGTCTTTGGGAAGAGCCTGCTTCAACGCTGCCATCGCCTTTTTCTCATAGTTATACTTCTTCCTCTGCTCCTCAGACATGTCTTCTATAGAGACCGGAGTAGTGGAGTTTTCAACCAGCGGCCTTGTGTACCCATTCTCGATAGCTGACCATACCAAGCCATCGATACCCTCAACGTGTGACTGAAATCTGCCTTTCCAACCGTGATAGTCTGCCATATACTGCAGTTTCGGTGCTCGGTTAGAACTGCCCGTCTCTAAGTCACTGATAAGAACGGACGACAGCTGATTTGTCTGAGAGTTAGCAGCAGCTGCGAGTGCCCAAGGATTCGCATTCATTGCCTGCTGTTGAGCAGCTAGCGCCCACGGATTGAATCCGGCAACATTCGCTTGCATTTGCGCTTGTTGCATCCGTTGCGCGTTTCGTTCAGCTGAAAACTGCCAAGGGTTCGTGGGCACGTTTGCTTGATTGTTCATTTGGTTGTTCATTTGCTGGTTATACTGAGTTCTCGGTTGACTCAGATGTCCCCAAGGGTTCGCCATATGTTAAGGTATGTTAACGTATGTTAATTGTCCAATACTTAGTCAATTTTTATGTTCCAGAACCTTTCAGGCGATTATGGGGCTAATTGCTATGTGTCTTAGGCGATTATGAGGTTTTTGCACGTGATTAGGGCTAATTGCTAGGTGTTACAGGCGATTAGGGCTAATTGCTAGTAGATATAGGTATGTCACGTGATTAGGGCTAATTGCTAGCAAGTATAGGCGATTGGGGCTAATTGCTAGCAAAGTGAAGGCAATTAGGGCTAATTGCTAGTAACTGAAGGCGATTATGAATTTTCAGGCAATTTAGTATGTCACGTGATTAGGGCTAATCGCATGGAAGGTAGCATGCGAGTAGCACCTAATTGCTAGGAGATATCAGGCGATTATGGCTAATTGCATGCACTGTACATGCGATTAGCAGCTAATTGCTAGCAAGGTATAGCGAGTAGCAGCTAATTGCTAGCAAACCCTAATTGTCTGATGCTAATCGCCTGATCTGATCTGCAGCCGCACTTTTGCTCAAAAATCACCTATTTTGACCCAAAATCTTATCTAAAACATTGTATTTTGATCCCAAATGATTAGACAAGTTACCAAAATAGTTTTAGAGCAAAACCTGATCAAAAACACACGTTTTTAACCGAAAAACACACACCAAAGTTTTGAAAAATGTGGGTTTTTGATAAAAACTCAAAGTTTCAAACTAAGAACAGGTTTTTGATTAAAAATCTCAACTTTTACACCAAAACCTACCTGTTTTTGCTCGTTTTTGTTATCAAAACACCCGTGATAAGAGCCTCAGCTCTGATACCACTTGTTAGGACCGTCGAACTCGCGTTCCAACAATCACGGGTTTTATCCTAGAGGTGCGGAATCCCTCTAAGATGATCTAATAACAGAAACAACGATTGAAACAATGAAACGAGTAATTACTACACACACACGGGTCAAAAGATTATAGATTAATCACTAAAACAGAGCTCAAGTGTTTACAATGATCAAATCAGACGTCCTATGACCAGGGGAGGGTGTTTGGAGGGTGTGTGAGGCAAGAACTAAGGTCTAGGGTTAAGAAAGAGGGTATTTATACCACCCGGGTACGACCAGACCACTCCTAGCGATTAGCAGCAGCAGGGAAGGCGATTAGCTAGCTAATCGCTAGCTAATTCTGCATAATCGCCTAATGGGCCTAGCGATTAGGCCCAATCGCATGGAGCCCATCAGCTAATCGCATGCTATCTCCTGCTACTCGCATGCTGCACCCCGAGACCCTCAAAACGCGTATAAACGCCTCCAAACACCCCGAAATACGTCCAAATAACTTATATACTAGCCTAGGGACATCGTGCACTAACAATGACCTGATTTGCTTCAATCAAAAGATACTTCCATTGGCGAATATTGTGTCTTCAAATGGTGTTCAATCGAGCACAAAATGTTTGTTACTAAGGTTGCACCACAAAATGTCATTGATTTTGAAATTTAAATTATTATTTTGTTGTTATTTATGAAGAGTTTTAATGTTATTTATGATAATTTTAATGTCATTGATTTGAATGATTGATTATGATTTGGTTGTTATTTATTAACATTTTTAATCTTAATTATTGATATTACTAATATTACGAAATTCATTTTAATATCGTTGACCGACTTTAATTTTGATAATACAACTTTCCTTTAATCAATTGTGATGAAACAATATTTTTTTTAAACATATACGACTTTCTTTCAAACACTTATTTTAAATCTATTTAACAATGTTAAATCTATTTAAGAGTTTATAATTTAAATATAATTTGAAGATAACAATGTACATTTATTTTCCTACACTTTTATTATTCTTTTAATAATAAATATAATTTAAATATAATTAACAGTTTCCTAAAATATATATAATGTATTCAAAATAATTTTCAATGCTATTACTAATATTACGACCTTAATGTTAATATTGTTGACCGAATCTGAGTAAAAACTTTTTACGTTTTTGTTAAATTGATGGAGGTCAATTCTTTGACTATATGTTTTTGAATTTGATTGTGCTAATTTTAAGCGTTGTTGACCAATTCACGTCAATTACCAATCCTTCCCTTTTTTATAATTCAAAGACTTTCCTTTAATCAATTGTCATGAAACGATATTCTTTTAAACATATACGACTTTCTTTTAAACATTTATTTATATCTATTTAACAATGTTAAATCTATTTAACAGTTTATAATTAAAATATAATCCGAAGATGGGAGTGTACATTTATTTTCCTACACTTTTATTATTCTTTTAATAATAAATATAATTTAAATCTATTTAACAGTTTCCTAAAATATATAATGTATTCAAGATAATTTTCATTGCTATTACTAATATTACGACCTTAATTTTAATATTGTTGACTAAATCTGAGTAAAAACTTTTTACGTTTTTGTTAATTTGATGGAGGTCAATTCTTTGACTTTATGTCTTTGAGTTTGATTGTGCTAATTTTAAGCGTTGTTGACCAATTCACGTCAATTACCAATCCTTCCATTTTTATAATTCAAATATATAAATAAATAATCCTACTCGATCATGTCAATCGAGACACAGTATTTCCAATTTTGCAGAATTGTTCGAGACACAACAATATTATATAAACCTTAACAAATAATAAAATCATTTAATCGTCATACCAAATTTAACAACAAAATTAAATGATAATATAAATTTTTAAAATGTTACTTTCTGTACAACTAATAATTATTACTAAAGATGTCAATAATAAATTGTATATAATGGGTAAGGCAATTTGAGACGCGGATGATTTTAATGTCATTTATTTGAATGATTGATTACGATTTTGATGTTAATTATTAAGATTTTTAATCTTATTTATTAATGTTACTAATATTTTGAATTTCATTTTAACATTGTTGACCGACTTTCATTTTGATATTACGACTTTCCTTTAATCAATTGTAACTAAACGATAATCATCATCTTGATTTCAATAAGTGTGTTAATTTTAAGATGTTAATAATAATTTGTATATAATGGGTAAGTCAATTTCAGACACGGATTATTTTAATGTCATTGATTTGAATGATTGATTATGATTTTGATGTTATTTATTAAGATTTTTAATTGTTAAGTACTATATTTACACAGTTTAAATAATGATGTTTTTTTGGCGGCTTTTTGTAACATGTCAAAAGTTGCCTAAAGTGTGTGTACAATGGGTCCTTTTGGCTACATGTTGAAATAGGTCTGGGTTGATCCTTTTGGTGTCTATTTTTTAATAAAATATAGGAAATTTATATTACAGCATGTGACATTGGACCCATTTTCTTATTAGTTGTTTTTTAGCTATGTAATCGGTTTGAACCATTGGAGAGATAACATGAAAATTTAAGCTACCCATTCAAGTAAGTGGGTTAAGGATTGTTTCTTGATTTACTTATCACCGTATCCATATCTTTACAACAACTATATTTTATGTAGAATACAAATATGGAATACAATAGTGGAGGTTTTCATAAATTATTGAAAATGAGCTGCACTCCGAGGATCGTGATGACAATGATAACAACTTCGAAGGTGAAAAATCAGCTATCAATGAGCAAGAGTTGGAAGATTTTGATTGAAGTAATGAAAATGGACCATTGATTGAAGTTCGTTAAGCCCCAACTAAATGATAAGTGTTTTGTGCTTAAGCTTAGTTATGATTATAATATAGATATTACCCTTACCCAAATGATGTAATGTGTGATATTGGTTGAAGTTCGTTAAGCCCCGACTAAATGATAAGTGTTCTATGCTTAAGCTTAATTATGATTAGAATATAGATATTACCCAAATGATGTAATGTGTGATATTGTGATAGTACGCTTTGTAGTTTGCAGTTGTCAAATTAAACTTTACTTACTCGATATATCCATCATTTCGTTACATTAAACTGTTAGATGACATTTTGTATTTAACATCAAAATTCATACATATTGCATTATCAAACATTTAGTAAATAAAACAAATTGCATAATAAAATTCTTATTTTCCTACTTTTTTTTCATTTTACTTTCGGGTGAACCGTGGGTCCCCACGGGACTCTAACCTAGTAAAATAAATAAAAAGAAGAAGAAGAAAAAAGACAGTGTGTGGGCCACTTAACCTGCTTAACATGTTCTCCCTCATTATTCTCATTCCTTTAAATACCTACCTCCCTCTCAAATAAACACCATATCCGATCAAACCCAATCCAATCCATTGACACACACACACAATCGTAGTTATAGGATGACGTCATCATCAACTACGAGGCTAGATCTGGATGGAAACCCAATCAAACCGTTAACAATATGCATGATCGGTGCTGGAGGATTCATCGGCTCACATTTGTGTGAGAAACTGATGTCGGAGACGAATCACAGTGTGTTAGCAGTAGATGTTTATAATGATAAGATTAAACACCTACTTGAACCGGACTCTCTTCCTTGGACCGGTCGGATTCAGTTCCATAGGATTAATATTAAGAACGATTCTCGACTTGAAGGTCTTATTAAATGCTCTGATCTGGTAACGTTTTTTTTTTTTTTTTTGTTATTATTATTATTTTTATAAGTTTTTGTTTCGTTTAGAGTGTGGCAATGCACGGGTGGTTTTACTGTTTACTAGTGTTGGTTAAAAAGTAAAATACTAATTAATTACACTGTTAGTAATTGTGATTTACCTATTAATATTATTAGTATTGATTGGAAATTATATCATTTAGTAGTACCAATATTTATAAATGCATAGCCGTCTCCGAGAATGGTAAAAAACTTTTGGGCATCGGGCGAGACAAAAAAAATTGGGCCCCTTCCTATAGTATAAACTCATTAATTTTGTAGTACAAATACTTTGTAAAAAAACAAACGTAGATAAAAAAAGTGTGGACGGTATATTCGGAAATCATGAAAAAATTATCTCATTGTAAAAAGTTAGCGTTAAGAAACACGCAAACTACGCTTTTTGAGACGAGAAAAAGTACTTGTGTATTTCAAGTTTAGAATGACTAGATTATATTATACTAGCTGATTACCCCGGGAGGGTCCCGGGGTTGATAAATCTAATTTTACGTGATAACCTATTACAAATTGCTCAAGTTAACTAACCACAAAATCTTCCAATCATTGCATGTTCATAGTATTCTAATCAGTAATAACTCATATTCCCCACAAAATCTAATTTTACGTGATAACATGAACACTTTGTGTGTTTTTTTCCTGTATGAACGAAACCCCACAAAAAATAGTCGATTTTTCTCCGTTTTTATATAGCACTATGGTACTCGTTGGAAAGATAATAAAACGCTCGTTAATTTGGTGTAATTTTTTTCTTTAAAAAATCGCGTATATAAAAGATATAAACGTTTAAAAGTTATGGGAGGAAATATGAGAGAGAAAATTTTAAATTTATTTTTAAATTTTTTTTCCTAAAATAACTCAATTTAATTAAAAAGGAAACAATTTAAAAACACCAAAAACTCTCCATTATGATGCCACGTGACACAAGGTTGAGGCCTCCATTGCACGCCACGTCAGCAAAAGTCTTTTCTTTTATATATATATATAGATATAAACCTTTTAAAATAACTTTCGGGTCCCACGGCTATTTGGGCCTCGGGCCGTCTGCCCAGCCCAATATCCGGGCCTGTATAAATGGTTTCAGCAGTAATACTAGTGGTGTGTGGTGTAGTGATGGTAAAACCATTTGTAAAAACATGTACATGCGTCTTTTTATATGTGATTTTTTAAATAAACATTTTTTAAGCCCTTATAGACCCATACTTTTAAGTAGATAGGGTTAATCGCCTGAATTTACATGTTTTGGCCGGTATCTGGCTAGAATTTACTAGTTTTGGCTTGAATCGCTAGACTGCCACCGATTTTTGGCTGATTAGGACCGCTTTTGACCACCATTGAGAGCCTAGCGATTAATGGGCCGATTAGATAAAAAGTACTTAGTGAGCCTTTGACTAGCGTTTAATCGGAGGCTAGGCGTGGTTTTTTCCATCCATGCTCTCATTACATTGTCAGATTACACTAATTTACTTCTGTTTCATTTGTGCTATCAATCGTTCTGGATCTGCATTTTCATGTTTGATTACTATTTACTTATTTCTGGATTGATTTTTTGTGCACTTTGATTTATGTTGTTCGTTTTGATATTTAGACGGTTAATCTAGCAGCGATTTGCACACCGGCGGATTACAATACTCGTCCTCTTGACACTATTTACAGCAATTTCATTGATGCACTCCCAGTGGTATGCTTTACACTTTACATTTTTACGGCGTTAATAAAGTATTTTACTGCATTTGGTATACGGTTACATGATGCAATTTTATGATGTATAAATCCTTAATGTATTCTTTGCATTGTAGGTTAAGTACTGTTCGGAGAACAACAAGCGGCTCATTCACTTTTCCACTTGTGAAGTGTATGGGAAAACTATTGGTAGCTTTCTTCCTCAAGATAGCCCCCTGCGACAGGTAAAGATTTAAACGAATACTTTCTAATAGTTTCTATTTTGACCTTTAAACTTCAGTTGCATATTAACATATGGTTTTTGTTCAATAAAATCAGAATCCGTTATGCCAAACACCTCAATAGTTCTCTACGGTCTGGATTCTAGGATACTTTGATTCTTTTAAATCTATTATTATGAATACCAACTTTTCCACAGAGTAATAATATTCAAGATTTGCTTAATAAGCATCTGTTAAGCAGAACTTTTGCTGCTGCAAATTTATCTATATTTTTAGGTCAATGCCATTCTGTTGTTAGTTATTGTGATATGCAAATTTGTAACAACTAGGTTGCGTGTTGTGTCTACATGTATTTCAATCATAGTTACTTATCAAGTCTTTTTTCTTGTATTATAACCATTTACAGGATCCTGCATATTATATTCTGAAAGAAGATACTTCCCCTTGCATTTTTGGCTCAATTGAGAAGCAGAGATGGTCTTATGCATGTGCAAAACAGTTAATTGAGAGGCTCATCTATGGTGACCATAGTCCCATACTTTCTATTGGATCGCTTAGTGATAATATCCAATGTAGCATGCTCTCATCAGTTTATTTTTCTTTGCAGCCGAGGGTGCGGAAAACGGTCTAGAGTTCACCATTGTGAGGCCCTTCAATTGGATTGGCCCGAGAATGGATTTCATTCCCGGGATCGATGGTCCCAGTGAAGGTGTTCCAAGGGTTCTTGCATGCTTTAGCAATGTATGTTTAGTTTTAGCTTTGAGTTTAAAGTTGTTACCAAATTTGAGCTATTTTAATTTGTTTTTTTCCAACAATCCTTTCAGAATTTGCTCAGGCGTGAGCCTCTGAAGCTTGTGGATGGTGGTAATTCACAGAGAACTTTTGTCTATATTAAGGATGCTATTGAAGCTGTTCATTTGATGATTGTATGTTACACCTTAATTTATTTTTCTTTTTTTAATATTTTTTTTCTTAAGATATATCTAATCGACGACTACTGACATATTTCTTAGGAAAATCCCGCAAGAGCTAATGGTCATATCTTCAATGTGGGTAACCCTAACAATGAAGTTACAGTAAGACAGCTTGCTGAAATGATGACCAAGGTAAGACCATTCTTTTCATTTTGGTTTTTGAGGTAAATTGAAGATCGGGTTTTGGGTAATGGGCAAGCCAATGAGTAAATTTTAATTGCTTAAGACCACAAACATCTATATCTGCTTACCTGTGGGTGATGAGTAATGAGTAATGTGGATAATAGCTATGGGACTGGTACCAAAACCTGACCCGTTACCATTCCTAGTTTCCTATTATTGATCAAAAAAGGTATTGGGAATGGAAGTTTTCTAAGAAATGATTCTCATATCACAGGTATATGCAAAAGTAAGCGGAGAAGATTCAATAGAGACGCCAACCATTGACGTAAGTTCCAAAGAATTTTATGGCGAAGGCTATGATGACAGTGATAAGAGAATTCCAGACATGACCATCATAAACAAACAATTAGGTACCATTCCCACCATATCCTTATTTCTAAAGTGTTCTTCCATGGATTTGTTTTATTAATAGCATTGACGGGTCAGGTAATAGAAAAATGTATACCATCAATTTGTTTAGTGGTTCCCCTATTTGCTAAAGTTCTTGTTTTGACCGGTTTTAGATAAAAACACAACCCAAATCAACCCAGGCAGATTAAATCGTTGGTCATTTCTTTTTTAACTAGTATGTATTTGGAGTGCAGGGTGGAATCCAAAGACATCACTTTGGGACTTGCTGGAGTCCACACTTACATACCAACACAGGACATACGCCGAAGCGGTCAGACAATCCATTGCAAAACCAGTAGCCAGTTAAAAGTATGGAAACAAGGCTCCTCTTGAATGTTATAAAACTGTATGTGCAATATCGCTTCATTTTATTGTTTCGACGTTTGTTTCCATGTCTAAAAGTAGCTTATAGTTTGCTAGGAGACTTGCACCTGTAATGTGTAGCGGTAAGGGGAGTCTCCTTGTATCATGAGTTCCACACCACCAAAGAATTGGCTAGATACTTTACGAGCTCGGTTTTGCTTTCTTCTGTTATCTTTCGCTCGCTCAGGAGCATTTTAATAAATTATTGTTGGCTTGTTACATGTGTTTTTATGGTATGAATATCAAGAAACTGGTTATGCCATTACCAACTGGCCATATGAACTATTCTGAAACATATAATCTAGGAAATTTTCTAAATTTCTTAAAAGTAGGCCGGCTCAAATCCAAGACAAATGAGGCTAGGGCTTTGGGCCTCCAAATCTGTAGGGCCACAATTTTTGTTTCTGAACATTGAACTGGGCTGTGCAAGGATGGGCGATCCAGATTTCAGGAACTGGGTTGTGCAAGAAACACCGAACCTCTATACTGCCACCAAATTCTTCATGTTGCCGTTGTGGGACTGGGAGTGTAAGTGTGCAACAACCAACAAGTTTTTTTATCCTGAAAAGGCCCCGGATTTAAACTTTGCTTTAGGCCACTAAAAGTAGATAAGAGTCTTATCTACTAGTACAAAAAAAATAAAAAATAACCGTCTGGAATGTATATATGAATTTTTAACTATGTTTCATTTTCTCAACAATAAAAACCATGCTTTAAATAATTGTTCTACGAAAATATAACATTGTGAATCCAAGACAAAATTCTGGCAATGAACTAAAAAGTACCATAAAACAGAAAATAATTTCATCCAAGTCAACACCTTCAAATGTCTTGAATCATATACCTATACTCACTCTCCTTTTATAAACTCCTGCTTGAAGCTCAACCAACCAAAATCTCAATCCGAATCCGTGAAATCAACATCGCTGCACTCGCTCGAGAAAGTGAACCGGCCATCACAATCGGTCCACGGGTCCTGAAAATACTGCAGCCTTTCACATATCTCAGAAAGATCACCATTCAACTCCACATTCCAACTCCCTTGAATGTCAAGATGAGTGACTGCCTTGCATTTTGTGAGGATTTCAGACAGGCCCGAATCACCAAACTGACCGAAACAAAGCTCGATCTGCTGCAGACGCGGCATGGTGTGAGCAATGGTGGTGGCTTCAGAATCATCAGCAGGTAGCAAGCCTGCATCAAGTGGAGGCATGTTTCTTTTCAAGTGAAGTAAAGACTTGCAACCGTTACCGAATGCTGCGAGTCCTTTGCTTGTGATCTTGAGGCAGTGGCTGACATCCAAGACAGTGAGATTTGGTAGTGGCTTTATGTGCTTCAACACCATTTGGTCAGTGATATCAGTCATTGGCATTTCCAGCACTTTTAGAAACTTTCCACTGAAATAGACATGCAACAAGAGGGTTTCAAATCGTTAATGGAACATATTAATACACTATAAAAATAGGTGTTGGAATTGGACAAGTCGGGCTAACCTGGCCCGACCCCTTTCAAGTAGGTCTAACCCGGCCCGACCCGCTTTAAGTGAGTCTAACCTGGCCTGCCCAGTTTCTATTCGGCCTAACCCGGCCCGACTCATTAGAAAACATATAAAAGATCACCTCCCCCCCCCCCCCGGGGGGGGGGGGGGGGGGGGGCGGACCTAGTTAATAACTAGGTGTCGCGTCCGTTGCTGCTCAACTTCGCGTGCGTAGTGGAAAATTTGTTTTTTTTTTTACGAAGTTTGGAAAACGTTGCTGCTAAAATGAAAAAAAAATGAAAAACGTTACTACTGAAATTCATATCTAGATCCGCCACTCCCCCCCCCCCAGCCCGTTCACCCCACCGAGCCGCCTACTAGTCCACCTCTAAATGCTTATCCCACAACAAATGGTAATAAAACAACCCTTGGAGTTTGTCACAAGTTCATGTAATGATGTTACATGAAACTTGCAAACACTATCCATTTAGATTGATTTATAGTTTTGTGAAGTTTATATAATAATGTTGCATAAAATTTGCAACACTATCCATTTAGAATGCCAATTTGTTTAATGTGCAGTGTTATAGTGATTGATTTCAATACTATAAAACTTGATTCGCACGCATTAACATATAGCATAACCTCATGTACTAGCTCCACTTTTTATACTAAAATGATAAGGAATTCTATATCTTATAAATGCAATAATACTATAAATAATAATCATCATTACCTTATCCAACCAATTAAGAACAAAAAATCAGATACTTTAAACGAGAACAAACTACATTTTAAAAGTAACAACACTAAAAGCAAAATTACAAAAATAAATAAATACGTGTTTATTCACATTCTTGAGATGCAAAGTGTAAACGAGCCGAGCCGAGCCGAGCCCGAGCCTGACTGGGCTCGGCTCGGGCTCGTTAAGGTTTTGTGAAGCTCGAGCTCGAGCTCGGCTCGGTTCGAGCCTACAATCTTGAGCTCGAGCTCGGCTCGCTAGCAAAATCCAAAGCTCGAACTCGGCTCGGCTCGAGGTGATTTGAGAATCTCAAACGAGCTCAAAAGCTCGGCTCGAGCTCGCAAAAGCTCGGCTATAACTTAGGCTCGCGAGCCCAATCGTTAAGGCTATAACTTAGGCTCGGCTGTAACTTAGGCTCGGGCTCGGGTTCGGGCTCTAGCTCGTTAAGGCTCGATTAGGCTCGCGAGCCCAATCGAGCTTTGTATCTAGGGCTCGAGCTCGGGCTCGATAACTAAACGAGCCATATTTCAAGCTCGGGCTCGGGCTCGTTAAGGCTCAGCTCGTTCGAGCTTTTTACCGAGCTGATCCCGAGCCGCTACGTGTCATTTACACTCCTACAAGTAACTTGAAATGTCGTTATGTATAAGGGATAAATCTCGTATCCATGACATGTAACTTATTGGCCCTTTCAATTTTCCACCTTTTAAATAGCTTTAACATCAATTAAGTACTCGTATCAAAGTAGATGTTAAGTCCTAATTTATTTACCATTGGGGTTGGTAGTGGTAAGGGAAAGTCTTTTTAATACAATTAAATGTGAGGTAAAGCAATATTATAAAGATGAAAATTCACCGTTCAAAAAAAAAGTCCTAATTTATTTATTTTTTTTCATTTTTTTTATTGTCACCCTTGAGGTAATGCCTATTTAGATGCTCAATTTCTACTTTCGACCATTCTAACAATTTTTCAAATTATAATTACAAAGTAGACAACATATATAAGGTTGATATGTACACCATAAACTTAATCTACACGCAAAATTATATAGCCATTATCTCATGCACCGTTTCACTTTCTATAAATTATACACACATTATATAACTTATAATAAATGATATCAAACCATGAACAAAATCACAAATAATAATAATATAAGTGATGATAATAATAAAAGCCAAAAATAAATAGATAAACACTACGCGTTTATTCACATTCTCATGGACTAGCTCCACCTTTTTTTTATATAAAACAGTAAATAAATTATATAATTTATAAATGATTAATAATATTTAAATTCATCATCATCTTCAACCCAAGAACAGAAATCACAAAAACCAGAGATTTTAAGCAAAAATACAAACTTCATTTCAAACACAAATAAAAACAAGTAAAATAGGAACAACCTCATATGTATCACCTCCACTTTTTATAAAATTATAATAAAATATCTGTAACGTACTTATAAATGCTTTAATAATACTAATAACAATAATCAAAACCAACAACAAAAAACACAAAAGTTAGATACTCTAGTCTTTATACAAGAACAAGCTCCATTTTAAACACAAATAAAGTTAAAATCCAAATATTTAAAACAAACACCCACATGTTAGCTCACATTCTTCAGGTGCAAGTAAACCATTCATCACGGTCTCAATCCAAGAACAAAAAACAGAGTAATTTCTAAACAAGAAAATGCCACATTTTAAACACAAATAATAATAATAATAATAATAATAATAATAATAATAATAATAATAATAATAATTTCTTGAGGTGCAAGTAACTTAAACCAACCATCAGGCATCAACCTTATATTCTAAAAAAAAATGAAAAAAAAAAAACAAAAACAAAAAATCCAAACACACTCACAAAACACTTTCATAATAAATCATAAAAAAACATAAAAACCTTACCAATGAACCACAAAGAAGAAACCCAAAAACCAAACTCAATTTTAAACACAAAACAAACTCAAAATCCATTTTCTTTTTATAAACACACACACATGTGTAAACCATAAACCTTCCATTCTATATAATAATAATAATAATAATAATAATAATAATAATAATAATAATAATAATAATAATAATAATAATAATAATAATAATCATCATCTTACCAATGAGTGACAAAGAAGAAGCCAGACTGAGCCATCTTATAAACAGCCAAGCGTTGCACCATAAACTTACTCCTTCTAACCAACTTCTTAACCACCTTATCCACCTCATGACCATCGTTACATCTCCGACACCATGACTGAACATCAACCTCCGACCAACAGTACGGTCCTCCGACAACCTCGTTCCAACCTTTGCATACTAAAGGCACCCTCTTCATCATTTCCTCTACTGGTCTTATTTTATCGAATATTATAGATAGTATTTCTGGGTTTAGTTCCTCCCAACTTCTCCATTGTTGTTGGTTTGATGATGATGATGATGATGATGGTGACGACGTCGTTTTGTAAGTTTTGTTGGTTATGGATGGTTTTTTGTTGCTCATTTTGTTGCTCTGATACTGCAAAAGTTTGTGGAATGGTGAATATTGTTATGGCAGAGGACAGAGAGAAGGGGAAATGGGTTTTTGACACGTGGCAGGTGAGTGATCTGACGGCTGGTAATGATGTTAAGAGACGCCAATGACAATGAGTATTTTTTGCTGTGGAATTTTTATTTTAAGTTTACTTATTACGTGCCATTGGGGTTGGTGGCCCAATGGTAGAAGCAAAGCTTCTAGGAACGCTTAAGGGGAGGTCATGGGTTCAAGTCCCACGAGGAGAAGAAATTTGCCATTCAAAAAAAAAAAAGTTTACTTATTACGTTTGTATGAGTTTGTTAAAAATGTTAAGTTCATAGTTTTATGTTGTCAAAAGTAATTTAAAAATGTAACTATTTGTTACATATGAGAATCAGAGGTCTTCTTTAGATGTGTATTTTTGTTTGTAAAAATATTTAAATTTAAATATAATAAATATTATTAATGTTACATTGTCACGTAAAATATTAAATAGAATACGAGAATAGGGCTGTTCAAAACGCTCGGCGCTCGCCGATCGCTCGTCGCTCGTTCGGAATTTGCTCGGAAATTGCTCGCTCGATTTTCCGCTCGGTTGTAAACGAGCTGATCGGCTCGGTTTGGTTTATAAATGAGCCAAGCATGAGCAAGGGTCCGCTCGGCTCGGCTCGGCTCGATATAATTTTTATTAGTTATTATATATATAATTATATATATAATTACAATTATATTTATAGTTTTATACATACTACTCTATTGGATTTGGCTCAATATATGCATATATAGAATTATATTTATAGTTATAGTGCCTAGTCAACCCAATGATAACTTAACACTAAGTTTGATTGTAAAACCCTGAGTCGTGAAAAAACATGCTTGACTTCCTATTCCCGTTAGTTGTCCACGATCAATCATCTCCCGCTATCAACCTACGCCACAACACGACAATCGTTCTCGGTAGTATGCTCATCACCTCACAGGCCTTAACTAGAGCCGAATTCTCGAACGGTCGAACCTTAGTCATCACTAGGCAGCGAGAATATTGAAGGAAACATTCCAAATTTATGGTTGTCCGAAAAGACTCGCCGCTCGATTCTCGCTCGGAAAATTTGCGCTCGAAGAATGCTCGTTCGGTTTTACGCTCGATTGTAAACGAGCCGATCGGCTCGGTTCGGTTTGTAAACGAGCCAAGCACGAGCAAAGCTCCGCTCGGATCGGCTCGGCTCGTGAACGCCCCTATACGAGAGAGAAAGTTAATGATTTTTAGTGTAATTATAGATATAGAGATGGAGCTGCTACCGTGAATGCTCTGAGACTTTATAATTTATTTGCTCATATGGCAAAAGATAAAAGATTATTTGTTCAAATAGTACAAAGAAAAACATATGAGGGAGAAAGGTCACGATAAATAATCTAGAATGCTAAAAAAGGGAAACATGATAGCAAGAATCTTTTGTTTAGTTACGAATTGAAACTGCATACAAACGAAAGCTCACCATCGTTTTAACTATATAACTAGTGGCAATTATGCCCATGCATTGTCACATGTACTTATGTAGTTATGTTTTTGGACGCACATTGCATGATGAGTTTTACGTAATTTATTTTTAAAACCAATCTGCTAAGACAACTATAATGTAATCCAAAACGAGAAGAAACATTAACAAAATCCATGTTTGAGTATTATATTTGCAGCTATTGGAGTTTTGTTTAGCTATGTTTTTAGTTAAATTTGTCATTATTATTATCATGTTTATTTGTATGGGTTTGTTAAAAGAAATTATAAAGTTCATAGTTTTATATTGTCATGGTAATTAATTTAGAAATACAACTATTTCGAAATATGAGAACGAGAGGTTTTCTTTAGATGTGTGTTTTTCTTGTAAAAACTATTTAAATATATTATTAAGGCTAATATGGTGTGGTTTAACTAGAGTGTGTTATAGTTAAGACAGTGAGGGTTTATAATTTACATTCTCTTATACCAAATGATAAAAGATTATTTGGTAATTTGTTCAAATAGTACAAATTACCCGCACCGCATTGCGTCGTTTTTAAAATTACAGGCTGACGTGGAAGAGGATAAAATTAACAGCGTTAGTAATAACGGCGTTACTGTTAGTACTCGTCGTTAGTATTAACGCCGTTACCGTTAGTACTGTTTCTGGTTATGTTCTCTTTTAGTATATAGAGTAAGTAAGAAAAAAAAACTTCAGGGAGAATGATCATCGGTGATTTTGGTCTAAACGTGAATGGTTGTGTAATCAGCATACACCTCAAAAGAAAAAGAAAAAAAAAAGAAAAAAAACCACCACGTTGAATCATACAAAGAAGAAAGAGAGGCACACGATTGATATGTGGTTCAGCTATTGTGAGGGTTTACTCCCTAAGGGAGGTTCCCGCACGGGGTCCCGAGTTCGAATCCCACTGGTGGCATAAATGTCCCATGTGGGTGTGGCCTATGGATGTGTTATTCCAGCTCTGCTTCGGTGGGGTGCCGATTCGAACCCGGGTGGCTTGACTTCCGCAAAAAAGGGTTGAAGCAAGCTAATGGGTTTCCAACTGATCTACACCTTTCAAAAAAAAAAAAAAAAAAAACTATTGTGACGCGTAAGATTTGTTAAAAATAAGTTTCATTTCTTTTCTAAGTCGAAATCAAGGGTACACACTAAAGATTATAGCTTCACATTTTTTAAACCATTAAGGTCACCTCACTCTAATTTACATTAAATTAATCTAAAGTACTATGACCCCTTTTAAGTAGCATAACTAATGATCACAAAACACAAATTTATAATAACACATACCGTTTTTTACATGCCTTTTATAATACGTAAATCTTAACTTTTGTAGAAATAAGGGGCATAAATAATCTAGAACGCTAAAAGGAAACATGATAGCAAGAATCTTTTGTTGGGTTACAAATTGAAACTCTTAACTATATAATTAAGTATAATATTTTATAATTTACTTTCAATGAAGCGATAACACGATCCTGTTTTAAGGGCTTCGTGTCTAACAAGATCCCAAATCAAAATCGTCAACCTTTTTAGTTTGTTAATTGTTGAAGTCAATTAGTACGGATGAAGACTTATTAATGAAGAATCGAGTCACGGGTACTCCAAGAATGCACGTTGAAGTTCCTACTTGAGGTGCGGCTTGAATCAAGTTCGGTATGTATAAATTGTAATTTGTATGTTATTTTTATTTAGTTTAGTAAACGGTATTGCACTAGCCATTTCCCAAGAATAACGAGAGCATTTTTATTATATTTTGTTACTATCTCTACTACCTTATTAAGGAGGAGAGATGGGTAAGAAGGTAATTTCACCATCATTTTAAGATGGCATACAAAATGTCACAAGGTAAACAACTATATTTTTGCCAAATCCTTCCCTTTATGCCCCTATGTGCAACATTTGATTACAATTGTACAAATGACTAATGCAAGTCATCTCTATTATTATTATTATTATTATTATTATTATTATTATTATTATTATTATTATTATTATACATGTATGACGTCGTTAAGGGAAGTTACTTGCTAGGTACTTATTCTACAACTGATTGGTTTGTATGGACAGTGTCAAGGTAATGAACCACAGTTTACATGTATTAGTGTTCACATAACATTTCACTCGGTCAATACCTATATTTTGCATGTTCTCTCTATATGCTTTATCTTATAGATAATATTGTTGTAAAAGATTTGTTTATTCTTTATTTTATTTTTGTTTTGGTATGATGACAAAGGTTTTTCATTTCTTTAGGTGATCAAGATGCAAGATGCTATCGTATATGAGTATAGAAGCACCAAAATCATTTATTGAGCTTGAAAATTACAGTTTACCATTCTCTCGAACCGAGGAGGGAAATATATACCAATTTGCATTTGGTGGTCAGATAATAAATTGTCCTTTGAAAATTGATATATTGTTGAATTAGCACATAAATTTTATAAATAACATAAGCGAAACTTGTAGCGTAACGAGCAGGGCAAAAACATAAACACCCGCGGCAAAGCGCGGGCATTTTTACTAGTGTATAATAATATATTTGTGTATTATTAGGAGTTAGAATTAGACTAGGATGCAAGTTATCTATATCTATCTATCTATCTATATATATATATACTATATTATAAAGCATTTACTAAGGACTTCTTAAATTTTAAGAGGTATAAATTTAGTTGCTTATGATACAACACACAATGCATAAAATAACTACTTGGGGGGGGGGGGGGGGGGGGGGGCAAATATGTCTTTAGAACACCATATTTAATCAAAAGAAAGTTAAGAGTCAAGAGATGTTTATGAAACCTCACTACATTCAATTTTATAATTACTATAAACATATTAAATAAAAAACATATAAAAAACAATTCATAATGCTATATATTTTATTAATATTTTATATAGAATTAGGTACTTTATAAAAGTTAAAGTTTTATAAACTTGATCATACTATACAGAAATCGAGAAATCAATAGTGAAAGTTATGTTTTAACTCATGAGGTAATGGTTTGAATTCTGAAGGTATTATGTGTATGAATATTCATATACTTAAACATGCCTAATCTGATCTAACTAAACTATATGATCACCAAATTCAACAACCGAAGAAGAAAGCTTTTGTTTGATTTAGTCATCTCTAATCTCTACTTCTCTACTACATTATAAAGAGTGAGCAATGGGCAAACATGTCCAAGTTGGTAAACTTAAGATGGCATTTGAAAAGTCATATGTTTTAGCCCTCAAGTGTCATATAAATCTTTCCCAAATTACCCTTGTGATGCATTAAGATGCTTGTACCATGTAACCCTAATTTGAGAGTTTAATTCATCTTTAATTCTTCAATGAAAAAGTTTTCAATGAGGATTATAAACAGCCGAATGGAATTAACCTTGTTCAATTGTTTAATGATACCGGTTACTCGCCATTGAAACACCCAATTCAATGTCCTATCAGTTTCAAATCTCTTCCTTTTCCGATCAGTTCAACCCCCTGCCTTTATAGTCAGCAATGCTCATCTGAGAGACCACATTTACTATTGCACTTCTTGACAAACTAATGGGTGATATAGTCAATAAGGGTTTTCACCCGCTAATGTCGTAACCTCATGTCACCGCTCTTTCGTTTCCTCTTGCACAACACCGTTCTCACGGACCTATAAGATAATTGCTTCTTGTTTTGATTCTTTAAGTTTATTTTGTAAATTGTATGATGAAATTTCGATTTTTAATTTTTTTTCTTATAATTTCATTAAAAAAAACCAACAAGAATTACAACTGAGCGGTGGGTAAACGGGCAACAAGCTGCGCCGCTACCCCTTTTTGAATAGTAAAACCTACTCTATTAAAAATAAAACTTGTGTCCTTGGCCGCAGAAGAGTTACTCTGCACCACCCTTTTTGAATAGTAAAGCCTACTCTATTAAAAAAATAAAACTTTTTAAACAGTAAAGCCTACTCTATCAAATTGATAGGAATCGTTTTTTGTTTTGGAATTAGGTGTATGTTTATGTGTTAGGTGTATGTTTATGTGTAACTAGAGTAGACTTGTAGTGAATACTATACAAAGGTTGGTTAAAGTATTCTTCTGTTTACAAACGTTTAGGAAAACAATCATAATAGTTGTTGCACTTATGGTGTATCTCATATACGTTTCACAGGGTATGTGTCTGTTAATGATTTGCTTTAAAGTTATTTTGGTTATCTAGCTCACATAACCATATGTGTTATGTTTTTTAGGCTGTTGATGACCATAGAACTGATCATTCTGAATCCTTTTATATGGGACAGATTGTTCATAGTAACATACAAGAGGTACACGAAGGGTTTGGAGTTTTTTCGTTGGGACTTCTACATAAGTGACCTTGGTCAGTTTAACGGACAAAAAGGGCGGAAACAAAAAACATGCCATAAATCTTGAGGATAAATTCGAGGGACCTTTGTCTGTAAAAGGGAAGTTGTTGAGGCTTTGGAAGGAAAGGTCAGTTCTTTATTAGTGAAACTTACAATATATGCTAGAATAAACTATTAAAATTTACTTTTTTTCTCCTGTAATATTTTAGTGAACCTTTTAATGTTTTTTATTCACTTTGTTTACTTTAATTGTGTTCTATGAATTAGTCATCAAGGATATTGGCCAAACGGTGCCTGCTGACCATCTACATAAGCTCTTTTTATTTTATTAAACTATTTATATTAATGATTTTACTTGGTTGGTGATCTTATTTTGCTTATTCAGGGTAATGAAGGTAGAGTTTCAATTCATATTCATGCATACATTACAATTGTTACTATCTAAGTCGTCAAATTCACAGTGATAAGGTTTGTATATAAATTGTAAATAGCCATTTAATGTTTATGTATACATAAAAGTTGTCTGCAATAAACCAAAAAAGTTTATTATAGCATATTAATAAAAATTGTTACTATCTAAGTCATCAATCTTTTCGTTTGTAATCATCATGTCAGATGGTACTTATGCTACAATCCCCAAAGAACATATGTCTTCCTTTTGTAGTTGTAGACATATGAAACTTCGTAATAGATATGATGGATTGTATACAGTTCAGCATTTTCAACTTGACTTTGTTTTACTCAATACAAACGCAATACATCCCGTATTAAGAATGGCACGACCCGAATCAAAACGTGGGGTCACCAACTTATATATATAGTTGCTTGCTGATCGTCGTTGTCATTTCTGCATATTTGCTTACAATTTGCTTGTTAAAATTAGCATGTTTTCTTTGAAACTCATTTTCATGTTTCAACATCTCAACTATTGGTGTCCATTGATGCGAAGATTCTAAACTCCGTGGCAATTACAAAAGAATTGAATTGGGAAAGAAGAGGGAACTTTTAGACAACCATCTGTGAGGTACATGCTATCTTTTTTGCTCAACCCTTTTAAACTATCATACCTATGTGAAAAATGGATAGTACCTTGCAGCTGCTGTTATATAATGTTTGTAATTGTGTTTTATAATATTTTAGATGTGATTAGATGGTAGAAATGTCTCATATCCTGCCATGTCTCAAAACTCCAAATCTGATGAAGATTCTTCAAACCTAACATTGATTTTATGGTTTCAATGTAAAAGGTTTATTGATAATGTTTATGTTAACTCAATCCCTTCACGTACTGTAATGAATCACCCGCAAATGTGATACACACACCACACACCCTAGCAATAACTACGAGGTGACAAAATAGACGGCTTATTTTTAGATGTAATTTGGAAAAAAAAAAAAAAAAAGAAATCAAACATTTTGAGCTAAGTATGCTAACTATGCTGGTTAAGAACGTCCTCAATCAATATATATGGCTTATGTTGCTTTGATAATTAATGTATGATCTCTGCACGTGATGCTCTAATAATTTGACAAAAACATTTGATTTATAAATAGATGGTGCTTTGCTAATTTATTTATTGAAAGGACACACAACTTAACAAAATGTTGTATGTAATTTACATAATATACGTGGTTGAAATAACACTTAAACTCAATATAGAGTACCAAATATGAGGCATATGACTTTAGTTGTATAATATAATTATATAATATTAGCTACTAATCTTTATTTCTTTTTCAAAATCAGAATAGTGTGAAAGAATCTTTTAAATATGCTCAAATTTATTAACTATCATTTTTATTTCTTTTAAATTTTGTGTATTTTGTTTACAATTTAGATTTAGAATGTATAGAAATTGGAAATAAAAGCATGCCAACAAATTGCTTAAGAGACATGTGACTTAGTAAGAGGATCTAATACATACTTTGGTTGGATGAGAGTTACCAATTCAACACGTTAGAAAAGCTGGGAAAAGTAGTTTTTTTTTTGAACGGCGAATTTCACAACAAACGGCAATATCGCATGCTACCAAAGGTAGCACCCATCGCCCCACTCCCGCATCCAAGACTATGTTGTCTTAACCGGGCCCACGCTTGGTGCATTGGAGTTTGGCTTGGCGTCCCCCGAGAAAATTTCCAGCCCCCCGCCAATAGACCGGAGTTGCACCCTCCGCAAGAGCTGACACTCTCCGGAGTAAATGCACTGTAATAGAAAACTCGGGCGCTCCTCAGGTTCGAACCGGCGCCAATGGCCCCTGGTTCTTACCTTCATTGTTGCTGGCCACTGGGCTGGGTGCCAGTGGTTTGGGAAAAGTAGTGATGTTTCTCGGATGCTACTAAATGTACCCGATCTGTTACAAACATTATGGGTAGGACTCACCATACCCCTCTCACATAGGGGATGGAGAGAAAGTATGTTTAGTAATTAGGGGTGCATTTAGACTCACCATTCTCAAAATGATAAACTCTAAACATTGAATAAAATAGTACTCGACGGTTTTACGATGAGGAACTTAGTATTTATTCCAAAAGGGGTTATTCTAAATGCAATGCTAGGTGTAGTGTTAGATCCACATTTTTGCATTTTACACATACACATAATTACATTGTGACATTGCAAGTTTTTTTGGATCCCGCTGCAACGCGCGGGTAAACCTACTAGTATCAATAAAAAGTGGAGTCACTCTATAGGTTAATCATTAATCAACCACCTCAATTCTCAAACATATTTAAAGAATCAAGCAAGAATAATGGTTGATGGACGTCAGCTTGATCCCATGACGGCAAAACACAATTTGTGAAGATCAAAGTCGAAATCAGCCGTAATTTCTCAAACATTTTTGAAGAATTGAGTTTACAAAAGAATCATGGTTGATGGGTGGCTTAGTCGTAGATTTGATCGTGTGGCGTCAGAACACAATTTGTCAAGATCAAAGTCGAACTCAAGTATAGATTCTTGAAGACGTTTGTAGAATCGAGTTTATATAGAAGAATCATGGTTGATGGATGGATGACTTAGTCGTAGATTGATCTCGTTACTCCAGATAATAATTTGTCAAGATTAAAGTCGAAACTAGACTTAGATACCCTTAGTAATTAGAGTTACATGTAAGCGAATAAGCGATGGTACATAAATTGTGTTGTAAATAAGTAAATAACTAATTTTTAAAAAAAAGTAAATAACAAATGTAAATTTTTTGCATATATAATGTTTTCTGTATCCACCTTTTTAATAATTTGTATTTTCACATGTGGAAATCGATAAAATGTTCGAAATTTATGTTTTTGGGTCATTATTTTACAACATATGCAAGAAATTTGACGGACTTTTGATGTCACCCAAAAGTATACATGTTTTTATAAGCAACATCCCTGCATTTTAGTCGATAAGTAAAACACTAATACTTAGTTGTCTAATATTTGCAATGTTTTAAAAACCGGTTTTTCAACTACACCGGATTGGACTCAGAAATGATTCAACTAGTTGAACCGGATTGTATCAGACTGTTCAACCGGATTAACTAGCTAAACCTATAATTCTATAAAATACAACTCCAATTCAAAAAGTAACTCAATACATGATTTCATAAATAAATAAATCAAAAGTGAATCCATGGTAAAAAAATAATAATCCAAAAGTACCAAATTTTTCACCAAAGTTTTTTTATATGAAATGGTATACTAAGTTTATGCCAATGGAGTGTTGAATGCATCAAGTCTATGATTGCTTAAAAGATAAAATTCATAATATGATAATCAACGCCATCCTCGCGAAAGCATGATCATTTTCGTTTTCTACAATCTTTGATAAGAAGTTTTAGTTACCAATAATCAAAATATACTAAAATTACATAAGATAAGTAACACAAATAACTTTGTGGCTAAGAAATCGTTTCATGCTCTTTCTCACCACACATGTTATTTATATCATCATTATGGGCCGACAATGTCCAAATTTTAACTTTGTGCCGGTATAACGGTATAAACCTGGTATATCGGAATTTACCGGCGGTTCAAATCCTTTACCGTTTTCCTAAAATACCAGACTAGTGCATGCCGGTCAAGACGCCAATAAGCGGTATAACCAGTTCAACCGGCCGGTATATACCAGTTTTTAAAAAGATTGCATATTTGTTTTGGAGTTAATAAAAGGAACGAGAAATAAAGTTTTAATGACAAAAATCAAAGGAGGAAGATGAACTACATCCTCACATGGCTATGTGCCCTCCTCACATTGGCATAGTCATGTGATCCTAAGACACGTTATGGTCGAGACAATTTTTTTTTACTTTCGATCACATTCAATCTAGTTGACCTTTCAATGAAGGATAATTCTGATTTGGTTGGATTATCTATAAAGTTTAAGTAGGTTAGAGATAATTCAAGTGGGGTAATTAGATATGTTTATCTAGTTTGTTTATTTTATTATTTAAATAGAGTTTGAGTTGGGTTAGGATTAGAATAAGGTTAGTATAAATAGATGGTTAAATCTATTGTATTTGGTGTGCTTTGGTTAATAATAAAAAGAGTCGAACGAGTTCGTTCAATCTCGTGTGTTTTGTCTTTGATCAAAGGGCCTGATTTTCCAACAATTGGTATCAGAGCTTGGCGGTTTTGAGAGTCGTTCTACGAGTAAGGGAGAGCGGCCCCTTGGGGGGCTGCAACAACGGTGTCGAAAAAAGAACTACCACAATTGGAGGTTAGTCGACGGTGGGTGTTCGGTGCAATTTGCGTAAGAGTTATATTATGGATGTTATTAGTCAAAATGACGTAAATATTTTAAGTGAAGCTCTGTTTGACATGGATTTGCATGGGAAGAAAATAAGGAGTCGATGGAACCGTGAGTATACGTGTCAAGGGCATCCCTAGTAATCGTGAATATAATCCAGAAAAAAACAGGTGGTTGTTTTTCCTGGATGGAAAGGTCGAACCACATGCAACAGGGGCTGTGAAACCGAGAGCTTGTCGAGGTAAGGTTGTGAGATGTTGATTCATTGTGAACGTATACGTATGGTGTACTTGCAAGACACGTACGGGTTGCGGATTCATGCCAGCAACATGTTGACGGTATTCGGCAACTGATCGGAGATGCATTAGAAGCGGTTATCCGGTAGTATTCAGCAGTGGAACGAGGTAGTTTCAGGCTGAATTGTTTTCGAATGGCAGCGGTATTCGGTGGTTCAGATTAGGTGATATCCAGGTAGTTCTATGATCAACAACAGATTTGATCAAAAAGGGAAAACCAACGGGCGTGTTGCGGAAAAAACGAAAGAGCGAAGAGCTCCGGAATTCGTTTGGCAACCGAAAAGACGGAATAGCGGGGTGTTATTGTCTTTGTTGGTGATTGATATTCGTGGTAGAAAATAGTGGTTCAGGTTAGCCGTATAACGGGGTGTACCGTTTGGGATGGCGGTGTTGACTAACCGGTGATCGGTTCAGTGGTGATAAAATTCACGAATTAGCAACTTTCAATCCAAGTGAGATCAAGACCCGGTCCTTCCCGCCAAGGATAAGAATGGAAAAACCGGTGTAGGTTGTTCTTTTTGGCAGAAGTAACTGATCGGAATTTGCGGATAGACGGACGGAAGAAGATTCGTCAAAGCGGGGTGCTTTGAATCTTGTCGTGTCTAGCAAGGAAGGAAGAAAACGGAAGAAGCGGGGAGCTTGTTTTTTTCTTTGATCGGTGGTCAAGAACGGTGTAGTTCTGGTGACCCGGGAAGAGGGAGATGTTAAACTTGGTCAAGGATTTGAAGTTGTTGATTATAGTGCGGATGTGAAGCGAGTCCATATCAGAATTAAGGGGGTGAATGAAGGATAATTCTGATTTGGTTGGATTATCTATAAAGTTTAAGTAGGTTAGAGATAATTCAAGTGGAGTAATTAGATATGTTTATCTAGTTTGTTTATTTTATTATTTAAATAGAGTTTGAGTTGGGTTAGGATTAGAATAAGGTTAGTATAAATAGATGGTTAAATCTATTGTATTTGGTGTGCTTTGGTAATAAAAAGAGTCGAACGAGTTCGTTCAATCTCGTGTGTTTTGTCTTTGATCAAAGGGCCTGATTTTCCAACATTCAAGACATGGATACACTGGTGGACCGTTGATTATTTTTACTGTATCACTCTTTAGAAATGTTTACTAAATCAGTGTCACTCAACTGTCGAATACGTGAATACCAAGTATCAGAGATACTGTATAACACATAAGTAAACGCACTCGACTAACTTTGATCATTATTACAAAATACCCACTTAACTATCAACAATTAACTATGAAGTCCCTATCCTATTTATCACACATGTGGGTCCACCAGCAGATAGTTCCAAGAGAAACATAGCAAAATAAGCAACTCGAATCAATACCATAAACAATTAAAAAAATTAAAACCGCTCATCTATCAAACTATAATCTTAGGTACACCATCGCATAGCTATTGATCAACGTGGTGTAAACGTACCCGAAACCATAGTCGAAACAAAATCAGGTATATCATATCAACCAAGAATGCGGTCTAAACATACAAGTTTCGGAACACCTCAAAATCTAGGTCAAGATACACCATACTTTACCATCTTTCCATGAGCAGCTCTGTACAATCTCAATGAAACAGCAATTTGCTTGCAGGGTTAAAAGAAGGGATGGGGAGCCGATTGTCCTTGATCGCACAAAGGACCCGCCACTAGCACGACCCCTTGCAGTTACCACATTTCCAGCCTGTCTCAGGCTCCCAAGACGAGTCTTCTTCCCATGGTGAGCAATGCTGATGGAGCCATAGACCACAGGTCTGGCAGAACAGATCTGGGCATGGGTCGGTTTGTGAACAGACCTTACAAGGCACCATGTCAAGCCCGGTTTCAACAGAAAACATGGGTTCTTGTTCATCGAAAGTTATGCCCATTTGGTACTGTTCTGGATTACAATCGACGGTTGTGGGTCCGGTCACTTGTGGGTCCCCCACTTTGTCAGCTTCATCGGATGCAAGCAACTCGTTGAACGAGAAATATGTTTGTGGCTCAAATTCCATGTCTTCATAGTTTAAAACACCATAGTCAAACATCATATCATCGGCAACCTCGTTTGTGGAAACATCCCATTCAACAAAAGGAGTTGATGATTCCTCTTGTGCTGGGTCTGGGTTTGGATTGTTGATTCCCGAGTAAGTGTTGGGAAATTCAAAGGAAACATTGGAATCTTTTTCCGGTTTTATATGTCTCCTGACAGGTAGCTTCTTAGGCCCGGGTCCAAAATCCACCTCAGGTTTGTCATCGTTGACTTGGTCAATCGTTGGATAAGAATAATAAGGGTTTTCTTCTTGAACATTTACGACCTCCTCCTCATAGTCAAACGCTGGAGCGAAATCAAGTTCCCAGTCCAGTTCTTCATCATAGGTATCAGAGATGAATTCGGAATCAGAATCAGATCCTAGATTTTTCTGCCTTTGACAATTCGACAAGGCTTCCTTTTTCGCCCCCGATTTCTGGTGGGCATCAGGATCCGCATAAGGACAAGTGGGTATCTTTATCCTTCGACACCTACAGCATTTGAATCCGAACAAATCCACAATTTTTGACTCTTGTAACTCTACTGCTTCAGCATGAAACCAGCCTGCATATGCATATAAACATCATTAAATCTATTAAATTAATCTGTTATAAATGCAAGATCAATCAATGATTGAGAGACTTACTGTTGCATTTCTCACACAGAATATATGTCAAATCAGAGTTATACGGTTTTGCACAGAGCTGACACCTAGGTGCCAGTCGGTGCCCATTGGGATTGCCCTTCAAAAGTATATTATTTGTCCGGAATTCAGTTCCCGTGTCATTTGGGTTCTTTTTCTTCCAAATCAACCCCAAACATAACCTTTTGCTTTTACTGTTGGTTTTCTTATTTGAGCCCGCCTTCAAATTATTATCATTCGGCTTTTGGTCATCAGATTGTAATTGGCGACTTTTACTTCTTTTCTTTCCACTTCTACTGTTTTGAGGTCGCCTGGATGTAGGATTTGAATATGCTAACGGTTTTTCATGACCGTTTTGTTTTCCCAGTTTAATTTTAATAACTGTTGCTGAATGTTGACTTTCTTGACCTTGCAAAAGCAAAGGACTAGTAGGAGAATCACCGACAACTTCATTTTTAGATGCGGCTTCTTTTTCAATGTAGCATCGTTTACAGGTAATTACAAACTCAACTCGCGCCACTGTGTGAATATTTGTGCCAACAGCGCACTGCTCATGACAATAACCTGAGATGCAGGAAATATTTCTCTCAATAACAGGATACATACATAGATATGTAGGTTTTGGTAAGAGTATAAAAAGATACTAAACTCCTAAACATCTTACCAAATAATTAAAACCGTAAATATTCGTAATAACTAATCTCAGAAATATATTTGAAAGAAAAGCTAAAAGTTTCAACTTATGCAAAATATAAACTGGCAAAAAAGCTGGACTGGATAACGAATTTGGAGTAAAACAGATCATCTTTAGTACGGATTGATCATCAAAAGCATGCCAGTTTATATATAAAAACATTGATATATGTAAAACTTTAAACAAAATGATTTTCGGAGGTTGTTTGCTCTGAAAAATAGGCATGGTATGGTAGACTTCCAATCCGTTTGGGCCATTCATATATTGGCTGCTGTTTATTAGTGACCCATTTGAGATCAGGCACATCTCAGATCAGCCCATTCATAAGTAAAAAAAATCAAATTGCCACATTTGAAAAACACAAAGATGTGATTTTCACAAAGAAAAATATAGCTAGCTCAGTAACGTACCTTGACATGCACTGCACCTTGCAGCAGTCCTAAAAACAGAAAACTATGTAAGTTGGTGACCACAAAAACAAAAAATTTGAAGGATACGGCTGATGAAGAAAATACAGTACCTGAATGAAACGTCAAGTTGACAAAAAGTACAAAAGCACTTCCCCATGTTATTTTTCTTCTGCTCTAGAAAAGAGAATATATTCTTGCCAGAAGCATTTAACTGCCTTTTGTTCAACCTCGATGATTTGCTCACATGCTTAATATCAGAAGTAGGCAACTTTACATCCGCTACTACTGCCACCTCATACTCCTTAATAAGATATAAAGGAATGTGTGTCTCAAGGAACCAGTTTTTGGACCTTCTATCTCCAGTTTCCTCTACCTCCAATACTTTCTTTAGAACACGAGAAGGAAGATGCTTTTGGTTTTCAAAAACAACACCATAACTGATCTTGTTTCCCAAAATTTTCTTATCAAAGATGCAAGCATTCCTGAAAGCAGATGCTTCTGCTTCTGGACCTTTTCCATCTTGAGGAGGTTGATCCGGACAAACAAGTTCATTCCACCTCACATGGAGGTCTAAGTACCTAACCTGTTACAAAAGCAACAATAGTCAGTAATAACTTCAACCCATTTATCTCAAACGTCTTGAATAAAAAAAAAAGTTACCTATAACGATAACAAGTCAAGTGGATCAAATTCTATTTTTAATTCATACAACCTCCTCGACTGTTTTGAGTCAAAGAAATGACAAATCATGGTGGGTCTACTGAACCGACCCAATTCGACCCATACACAAATGACATGTTTCAAAATTCAAACCAACCCCATTTTGAAGAGTTGCTAGAAAGCTCATCTAACCAAATCCGCAAGCAATTTTTTAAAGAAATACCTGAAGAGCAAGCTGTGATGCAGTCTTGCTCAAGTCCACTGCAGCTCGCCAGATAAACTGCCTGCTTCTTTTAGGAACTTCAAGACCATCAACATATTGCACACTGCTTATTTTTTCACAACCACCTGATTAAATAAAATTAAAAAGATAAGTTAAACTCTCTCAAACTATTTTGTAAGTGACAACAATATTACGGTTGAGAAAAAAGGTCGCAACATATATATTTAAAGGCTGGTAAATTTAGGTTTTATTTGTTCGGAAATGGTTCAAACGAATACAGATGGGCTGAAGGGTAAAAAATTGTCCAATGTGTATACAAATCTTACAACATATTAAATCATTTATTTAAAAAATTAAACTACTTTTTTCATAACTATAGATCAATTATTTACAAAAAAAATGGATGATAATTTGATCCATTGCCCAACTTGACCATTTTGCCACCTAAATATATGACCAAGATTAAAATTTACCTTTTCGAGCAGCATGCTTAATCATCATTTGTGGTAGTACCCCTTTCTGGAATATGTGCTTAGAAAGCATACCACCTCGCCACCAAGCAAAATCGGTTGATAAATCGTTTGCATCAGCATCAGAGAGTTCAGGTATTATAGATGTCTTTCTACCACGCCTACCCGTACCACGTTTTTGAGTTGTCCCTGTCACGCTTTTAGCACTTTGACTGGGTTGACTTTCAGAACCTATATCATCAACAAGCCTAGTCCAATCCGTTGAAAAAGCAATGTCACGGATATTCTTCTCAAACTACATACAACCAATAAGATAGTATCAATTAATACATGTCATGAATGCATAACAATAATAGAAAGCTAGATGTATCTCTCTGTTCTCATTTAACATCTTTTATAAACCTTTGGTTTTCAATTGTTCAAACAACTTTGTTGGGACTTGGGATTTGGATTGTGTATGATTTGCTAAACTGATTTTGCCTTAGGTCCATGATGATGGAACTAAAAGTCAAAATAAATAGTGGAAGTGGAGGAATATGGTGAAATGAACAGACTTTTACAATCACAGTTAGGTTTGAGAAACGTGGTTTAACAGGTTTAAGGTCAAACTACGAGTAGGTGTTTAAGGTTGTTTAAATGCAAGGAAACAGAAATAGTTACAAAGTGCAATTGACAAACTCAACTTCCCAACTAAACCGGGGAAAATAACCGTGACATTCAGCAATTTCCAACTAATACAGCATTTCAATCTATCTTCCATATTAAATAATATCACATAAGAGAAACAGGTTTAATTGTTTAAATTAAAAAGATGTTGCTTATAAGAGAAGGAATCAGAGTAGTCAAAGTCGCAAGCTGCAAAGGGCTCGCATGTCACGGAGTGACACTGACGCAAGGATCAAAATAACCCTCGGCACAAAAAGGGCTAACTTATAGCCTTATAGGAAGCATAAAAAAAACTAATACCATTTTATATGGAAAGATTAAAGCCAAAATAAAAGATTATATATGAGATAAGAATGTAAGATTATTAAATTAGGGAGGGATTATGCAAAAAGAGTAATGATTGAAGCATAGGTAAAAAGATTAAAAACAGAGCATCAACTGGAAGGAGAAGTAGGTTGTTGCATACGGGTCTTTAGTGTTAAATAATTGAAGACCCAGCTGTTACACCAAAAAAAAACTCTGCATGCCTACGCAGGCCCTATGTAGTCAAAGGTGAGCTAGATGTCGCAAGGTCTAAGCACTTCAAATAACATACAAGATGTGGCCGTGTGGGTGACGCAAGCACCTCAGTCCATGCCTCTAAGTTGATGCCTTATAAAGTGGTAGTTTGCTTCTCTTTTCTTGTCTTATATGCCTCTGAGTAGATGCCTTATAACGTGAGTTTAAGGCTTTCTTTGTTCTTTTGTTCAGATATCGTTTTTTGCTTGTTTAGACTCTTTTTTTTTTTCTAGTTTGGGCCTCATTCGCATGATCAATGTTTCAAGTTGAATTAATGTAGGATACAACTAATTAGATTAAATATAGTTTTAATTAAATGATTTTAAAGGGTTCTTTTAAAGTTCTACATTAGTTGGATGATCGTATTTGCTAATTATATTAGTTTCTTTCAGTGTTGTAAAAATCGGCCTAGGCGGCTGCCTAGGCGCTAGTCGGTGAACAAGATCGGAATAAGGCCGGTCGGAGATCTAGGCGTTTTGGCCATTAGGCGGGCCTAGGCGGTGGTGGTTTTAATTTTTTTCTAATTTCTAATTATTTCTTAGTATTATGTGTATATATCTAAGTATTTCCAAGTATTATGTGTATATATCTTAACATAAATTCAAAAAACTATAGCAATTTCATTTAGTAAGGGACTAAGGGCATTGTAAATAAAACAGATAGAATAAAATACTCACTTCAAGCAAGTAGGCCTTTATTTCACCCAAAGTCAAAGCTTCCTCAACATGCTTCTGCCATTGCTTTCTATAACTTGAATTTAAAAAAGGCCCAACTGTTAAACCATATAAACTTTCTTCCATGAACATAACATAAGTTGCAATAGAAGCAAGACTGCCCTCCACATTTTTTGACTGGCGCAAAGAAGAAAGTATCTTTGCAGCACCTTTAATGGCATTTGAAGCAGCTGCATTCAACAAACACCCTCTTTTGCTAATAACAGTAGCTTTGCAAGAAAGACACCAGCCACATCTTTCCCTAGAAACTTCTACAAGCCTCTTTTCGTAATTCGGCCAATAAAAACGTTTAGCAGCAAGAGAAAATGCTTTTGCTTGAAGTGAGTAATTAGCAGACATAAGTTTTCTACGGCTGACTGTTGATGGTTGAGTTTGTGTACTTGGCTTTTCTTCTGATGATAAAATAGCTAAACTAGCACCAGCTGATGCAGCAAAATCTCCATTAATGTAGACATTTAAGTATGCATGTGGTTTAAAAGATGAACCCGTGTAAAACTTAGCTAAATTAGCTTCTGTCTTTTGAGAGGGAAAACTTGACAAGTCATGGACACTGTTAATATCACTTTTATTAGTGGCAAATTCATTCAAAGAGTCTTGACCAAAACCTAATTCTTCACATTTTTCTACACCACATGCAGTCACTACATCCTTTGAGTCATATTCAGCAACAGCGGTAACATTTTCAGCAGTAATAACCACATTTTGTGCATTAATATCACTTTTAATATTGCAATTCCCATTTTCAGTGGCAGATTCATTCAAAGAGCCTTGACCAAAACCAAACTCTTCACATTTTTCTACACGACATGCAGTCACCACATCCTTGTCATATTCAGCAACAGCAGTAACATTTTCAGCAGTAATAACCACATCTTGTGCATTAATATCACCTTTATTATTGCAATTCCCATTTTCAGTGGCAGATTCATTCAAAGAGTCTTGACCAAAACCTAACTCGTCACATTTTTCTACATGACATGCAGGCACCACATCTTTCGAGTCATATTCAGCAACGGTAACATTTTCAGCAGCAATAACCACATCTTGTGCATTAGTGGTACCGCTTTTATCGTCTATTCCAATGGAGTATGGGAGAGAAAATACATTTTCAGGAATTTCCCAATATTGCAAAATACTCTTGCATATTTCCAGGTATAAAGCGGTATACTCAGCCGAGCTAGTAAGTGCCAGCAAAACTTTTGGAATATCAACGGGAGAATAGTATTGAATATGTGAGCCTGAACTTGTAGAAGCTTTCATCCTGCATTCATTTATTACATGGCATCATAAAAAACAACATATGAATGAAAAACATATATCAGAAGTTAAAAATTATAGTTTTAAAAACATACACTAGCAGATGATCACAAGAGCCCAAAAACACTTGCTCATAAGGATCAATGCCGAAAAACTCAGCTCCTCTAAGAGAAGTTGTCTTGGTAACAATTGGCCCGGTTCTATTAATTGTACACTCTGGACAATACCACTCCCCTTCAGGAATAGACAGTTTCATCATTCCTATACATCTGGAATGATATGATGATGGGCATCCATCACAACAGATTAAAGTCCCATCCATGCCACATAGGCGGCATTCATCACCATTACCATCTTCATCTTCATCAACATCATCACCAATGGTAGCTTTCGAAACAGTAGCTCCATCAGGATCTGGGCCAATTTCAGATTCTTCACGATTGTCTATTTCTGTCCTTATTTCTGCAGAATTTGATGCATCATCACACAACAGCTGCAAAATGGCCAACTTTCTACCTGCAGAGAGAGTATAATAGTCTTTTTCCCAAACGTTGACATAAAATTCTTTCCATTCTGGTCCTTCTGTGTACCGCATAGTCGTTAGATACTGTACTATGAACACTGGCCAAGTTAATGAATCAAGCAAACTCCAATTCATGATCCTGAACAAAAGAAGAATTTTTCAATATAAATGATGATGCGGAAAACAATAGATATAAGAAATGTGAACCTTTCATTTGGTAACAATTCTTTGATTATGTTGTAAAGCTTTGTACTGCAGACATCCTTCATACAAAAATGAAAGAACTCGACTTTTAATGTAGATATGTTTACTTAGCTTTTTGCCTTAATATTTTCAACCATTGTTAAAGATTTTCAAGCACTATTGGTATTAGCCGCAAAAAGCAATTTAAATACATAATCAATGTTTAAGATTTTCAAGCACTATTGGTATTAGCCATAAAACGAAATTTAAATACATAATCAATTAAAAAATGTTATCTCCAGATCATTTTTCTAAACATAAATACATTGTTTTGAGTTTAATTAACCAAATGCAACACAGTGCACTAATTAGAGAATAAAAAAATGGTAAATAAATACCTGAGGCATTTTGATGCAAGCTCAGACCCTTCTGAGGAGAGGGTTTCCACATAACTCTTTAAAGGCCGAATAAGAGCAACATGAATAGCATCCAACAGCGTATTATGAACAGAACTATTAAGAGCACCAACAAACTCATCAAGTCCAAATGGACTTAAGAACAAACAAACACTAAACGACCGCAAAAAGCTATATACAGATAGAAGGTGTGCCACGTCCTCTTCAGGGACCCCAAAATTCCCAGTAGAAGGTGGCAACTGTGGCGGTGGGACCCAGGGACGTTCAACCTCCGCCACATCAATAGACTGCTCATAATCACTTAAATCGCTGGATGATTCACTGTCCACCTCAGTCTGAACTTCATTAAGGGCAGACCTTTCAACCTTATCAGCATCGTCCAACTCCATACCATCATCATTCTTCACGGTTTCAACCTTATCATCCTCCACTGATTTAACACCATTATCATTCCCAACATTTTTAACCTTATTAGCAACAGCATCCACTCGAACCGCGTCCTTTTTAGCCTCCTTTTTAGCAAACTTTTTCAATAAATACTGATCTAAAGACCTCTTCCGTTTACGAAAAGCAGCATCCATTTCATCCTCCCCAACAAGAAGCACCTTTGCTTCATGAGTCTCCAAATCTTCGAAATCCTCATCTTCATAAACAACCCTATATAACCCACTATCATACGAAACAATCTTCCCAAGAAACACACCACTTTCAAACTCCTTCTTCACATACCGCCCAACAAACACCACAGACCTCATCGCAAGCACCGTCTTCCTTGCCGGTTTATTCGCTGTTTTATCCTCATCTTCCCCATCCTTCCTCTTCCTTTTCCTCCCCTTACTCTTCCCCGCCGCCGGTTCCATACCCCCACCCCTTAAGTTCAATCCAAAACACGCTTCCCGTAAACCCTAGCTCCAACGCATCAATCCACAATCCACTCAAAACCTAATGTAACCAACAGTAACACAACGTTTAGAGCTTTTGCATATCTCAACAGCCATATATGATATACACCAAAATCAAATACTATAACCCTAACCAATGCATTTATCAACACAATTCAAACAAACTTTTATTCCGCATAACCAAACATACATACGACGGTAAACATCAACAAAATCAACGCAACGCTTCCCGTAGACCCTATGTCCAACACATCAATCCACAATCCAATCAAACCCTAATTTAACCAACAATAACGCAACTTTTATAACTTTTTCATACCTCAACTACAACATAACAATGCATAAACCAAACTTTTGCTTCCGCGTAATTAAACATACGGCCGTAAACATCGACAAAATCAATGCAAAGATTTCTATAAACCCTAACTCCAACACATCAATCCACAATCCAATCAAACCCTAATTTAACCAACAATGACACACTTTTCACAGATCTCAACAACAATAATATATCAAAGCAACAAAATCGAATAATATTTACAAAACATAACCCTAACCGACGCATAAATCGACACGAATCATACAAACGTTTGCTAATGGATAATCAAACCTACGGCGGTTAATATTAACGGAATCGATGAAGGATAAACCGTACCTCGTCAGGGAACGTTAACCGCCGTTAAGAGACTCCGTTAGGGTTTCGTGTGCTTCGAAGATGATGAATATTATATGTGTGTGTGTGCGTGTGTTATCTGCTCTGGTTTGTACCAAGATAGATTATAGCCCTAGAGGGAAAATGAATAATATTAATAAAAATAATACCTGCTGTCGAATATTATTATTTGGGTTTTTGAGTGCACACTCTTCTATATATTTATGGTAGTTTGTGGTTTGACTCGTTCGAGTCGGTTAACTCGTGACTCGGGGCTCCGAGTCAGATTTTTTTGTTATTAATTGAAGGTGGAAATTATAAGATTTTGTTTTAGGTTGCATTTATATCTTTGATAAAAACAAATTCATTTTTAGTTGTTATTGTGATCTATTAAGAGGGTGTTTGGGATTGAGTTTAGAATGCAAAACTGCTTTTGATCAGAAGTGATTATTTGCTTATGAATTTTTGAAAATAAGTTTTAAAAAAAATTGCTTGGATTAGCTTTTTGGATGAGAAATATTAAAAAGTCAATAGATTGTTTTTTTAAGTGTTTCGCTTAACTTATTGTGAATATTGGTTGTATGGGTGGTAGATTTGTAATTTTTTTTCAAAAGCCAAAAGCTAAGATTTCTAAATTATCAAAAACAGTTTTTTTCCCCTCAATAGCCAAAAGTCAAATCAGAAAGTGTTTTTGTGTTACATAAACAACTTATTAACTTATTGGCATAAATCAATAAGTTGTTTTGAAACTCAATCCCAAACACCCTCTAAAAGTGTAAGACTAGGAAACAAATATTTAAAAATAAAATTAGATTTTTTTCTCTCATGTTTTCTTCCATAAATTTTAAATGTTAATATCTTTTATATACGAGATTTTTTAAAGAAAAAAAAAAGAAAAAAGTTACACCAAATAAACGAGCGTTGTATTTTATTTTCAACGAGTATCATGGTGCTATATAAAAAACGGAGAAAAAATGACTATTTTTTTGTTTGAAGTATTAGGTGTTAGCATTGGATTTATAGATTGTTTTTAGGTTAGGTATTGAATATTGATATTGATATTGATATTGATATTAGAGTTATGCATTTTTTTGCCTTTATGATAGGTGTTACACTGTGTTCCCGAGTTTCATTAAAGGATGGAAGAGAAAGGATCTCCCTCCCCTTCCATTCTCTCCAATTCCTTTCAAATTGGAAAGATTGAAAATCACACTAAAATCCTCTTTATTATCCCTCTCATTCCCTCCTACAAAAAACTCTGGAACACATTTTTTTCCCACTTCCTTCCCAATCCTTTCTCTTCCATCCTTTAATGAAACTCTGGAACATAGTGTTAATATTAGAGTTATACATTATTTTATGTTAGGTATTGAATATTGATATTAGAGTTATGCATTTTTAAGCCTTTATGATAGGTGTTAATATTAGAGTTATACATTGTTTTATGTTAGGTACCAATATAGTATGTTAGAGTTGTACATTAAGCCCGCCTCCATTTGAAAAAAAAAGTAGTGTAATGTTTAAGCAAAAATATTGATCCTTCCCCACCTCGCCGACTCAGGAAAAAATGGTTTAAGCCCATATGTGGCCATTCTTCTCTCTTGAAAATTTGGTTAAACTTGTCGATTGCCTCAAAGAAAAATAACCATGGTTCCGCCATTGCATTACAACACACATTAGTTAGTCTTCAATTCATCATATCATGGTTGACTTATTCGTTGAAGGCTCTTCACACATAGAAGCTGCTAAATGGCTTAACACTTCATGCCATCCTAAAGTCGTCATCTAGACAACCATCATACGAATACCCATGTCTAAATGACTCCAACATGCATGTTCATTCAATACAAATCGTTTTTTTATTAGCAAAACACACAAGCTCATAACCGATAATCAATCTACGTTGTATACATTTCCTTATATCACACCACTTTAATATTAACAAATCATGTTATGGTTTGTAGACGAGCACTATGTGCTTTCTAATCACTATCCATATACATTTAACAACATTGCCTAATGTTTAATATGGTTGCCTAATCGTGGTTGTAGGACATGACATTATATGTAACATGTATTGTTAATAACTTAGTATCGACACTAGCAGTTACTATCGGTGGCATATCGGTTACTAGCCCTCTACAAAATATCGACCCCAAATATCGATTCACATATTATCAGCGATATTGACCGCCACTTTGGATGCTTTGGTTGATATGGTATTACTATTAATATTATATATGTTTTGGATGTTATATTCTACATAATATTAAATTTACCAATTTCTCACCATAGTAACCTATATTTCAAAAAAATCCCCGTTTAACGCGTTGTAATATAATTAGTCGAATGTTTTATTTATAACGAAATCCCTACCATAAAAACATCAATAGCAAATTCCAAGTTGTGAACCAAAGACAAGTAATAAAAATGTAGTTTCAAAATTACACCAAAAGGGAATAAAAGAATACTGATAGAAAAAAAAAACAGATCATCATATATATTTTGATTTTTGACATGGATAAATATTATTTATAGATAATGAAATGAAACTTAAATTAATTTTCAAAGGAATGGAAACGGTACTGAGTCAACTCGGCAACTGGCCGCCGTCACCAATAAGGACGTTTTACAAAAAAAAAAAAAAACATGTAAGGTTTTTTTTAGCAACGAAGTAAACCGATTAGGATTTTGGCGGGAATAAATTAGGTGGTGGTATTACTTTACCCGCCTATTTTGTATAGTACAAGCTTTGAATCATTGAATGCTTTTCCTCTCATTTTATTTTATTATTATTTACGTGTGATATGATTCAAAATAGGCATGAATGTTACTTTAATCTATTCATTTTCATATCAAAAGTTATGTCTTGCTACTATTATATTTTAGTATTTATTAAATCACTATTATTTTTTTTAAAACGAAAACTTTCATAAAACGGCTAGCAAGTCACTAGCAAACAAAAAACAAAACAAACTTATACAACAAAATGAATCCATTTATTTCAATCTAACACTACGTTAGATCGATTGTTAATCCAAAGAAGGGTAAAAAATTTTATATCCCATGTTATCTTCTTAATCAAGAACTCAACGTTCGAGACTTGCTTCTTGTCCTCCATAAACACCAGCAAGCTACCAAATTACAACATGCACAATCTTCTTTTTGTGACACATTCTCACAATATGATTATGAATATCGAAAATGTCATCAACCGAAATGTAAAAATAGGAGGAATCTTACACCAATTACTTTTTTATTTGAACGACAAAGAACAATGTGCCAACCACCGTGACACCGAGCGTTGTGACCAATGTCGAATACTTAACCATTGCCATATAATAGTGGTCACATAACATGAGCTATTACTAGTATTATGCTTGTGGGTATGTTCCGTATCTAGCAAATATGACTACCAACACCAATGATTATACATTAGTATTAAGCAAAATCTACAGTTGGTAATTTTAACTAACATAACTGATTGTATACTTATATATTACATACAAAATTTACAACCAATTATTTTAACATATAACATACTTGAGTCTTGTCCAGTCCTTAACGTCTTTGTGAGCTTCATAAAGCGCATGTAGCGCGCTGATGGCTACTTGCAACTCCGTTTGTGTCTTTTTACGGATGTTACTCACTCTCTTGATTAATTCATTAACTTTTTTGTGTTACACGACAATCAGAAGCGATAATATTTCGCAACTTTTGTTGCAGCCGTACAAACATACTCGGTTCTTCACTTGAAGACGACATTTAGAAAGAAATATAAAAGACATATAGCTAAATGTTAACATGGAAAACGATAAGTCTAGTTAACGAAACCTAAAACCAAGGAAACCTAAAACAATAAAAAATAATGAAACTTAAGTCACATAACAGAAAAACAGAGACATATAAATAAAACAACATATAAGTTTAATATAGGAAACCTGAAAGTTTTGCTTAGGAGGCTCATAATTGTGGCTACAACTGGGAGCTTACATAAAGCCATGCCAAAAATAAAATATAATTCATCATCGATAGTATAAGCCTTAGATAAAAATCCCCAAAACCATGTAAACAAGGCCACAAAATCACACAACCAAATGTAAATATGTAGACATCATGGTCTTAAAACCACTTAAATAAGAACAAACAATAAAATATGTGTCACCTAAAAAGCCCGCAATACACAAAGCCAAATGTACAAAAACACAATGCAGGGAAAAACCATAAGATGCAAACCACAACAATCGAAATGTACATTAAAATTACAAATTACAAACCAACAACATATAAATATAAATTAACCAATAGACTTGCATCGTTGATTTAGAGGTTCATAATATTGACTGCAATCGGTGGCTTATTTCAAGCCACCTACGTTGCCAAGCCAGTTATGACACGTCATCATCACCAAAAGAAGCAATCCGCTATAGTTAACAATAATTACAACCTTTTTTCTATAACGAACACCCAAAAAGTGCAAAATAAATGTATAAATTAAATAAGACCAAATGCATACAACAACATTACACTTACTTAGGCTTAGATTAACTCATGGTTGCTTGCAATAAACAAAAATGGCACACCAACATTTAAATAATCATCCCTGCCATGCTAACATCAAGAACAAAGCTAATAAACACAACTTCAACTGACTTAAATGTTTCCGTAATGTCCAACACAAATCAACAATCGTAGCCAATAAAGCTAAAGTTTTGACATGCGCGAAGCAACCTTCGGACCGCCGCTACCATAGATGACATCGAGCACCATCCAGCAACGACGTACAACCATCGAAAACTCTCAGATTAGAACCATCATTGGCTATCATCAAACAAAACCCACATTTTTTACAGTAGGCTCAGGCTGGTACCATCAGCGGCATAAAGCAACCAAACCGAAGAGGTCTAGGTCAGTAAAACCAAAATCCAACAACATCGAAGAGCCTCATGTTAGAATCATCATCGACAATCAATAAAAAACCCCATATTTTTTTTAACATGAAGCTCATGTCAAAATCATCATCGCCCTTAATAAAACAAAACCCGTATTTTTTTTTTTGACAGAAAGCAACAAAATCGAAGAAAACAGAACCTCTTTCGTTGTTGTTAAAATGCAAATAAATATGAGAATGTAGGTTTGTTGACACTTAAACCTCCGTAAAATCCACATTGACATTCTTAACATCAAGTATAATAACCAACTCCAAAAAAAGTCAAATGCATAATGTGTCAAACTTATTTTATTATATAACCTTGTGAGTTCGATAAGTTAGTCATCTTACATCTAAGTGTAATAAATAACAAACAAATATTGATGTATAAATTACTCTTACCAATACATCAACTATTTGTCATAAAATATCGCTAGTACTTTAGAAATTACTAAGCCCAATCTCATAAAATATACAAAAAAAAAATGGTGGCTGTGGGGTTCGAACCCACGCGCACTTATGTGCAGAAGATCTTAAGTCTTCCCCCTTAACCACTCGGGCAAACCACCTAATTGATAGTGTTCTCCTAAACAAATCTACAAACCTTCTCTATATTCTTATGAATCATGAGATAACGAACAGCAACGGGCGATTCTCTGGTCACAGTGTATCGTCTTTACGATCAGAACTTGTTAATATAGAGATCTTTTATTATTGTTAGAGTCTCCACAGTATTACACTAACTCTAGTTTCGTATAGAAGTATGCTATATGTAATCATTTAGAATATTAAGTGCAACCTGCAATTGAACTTGATTATTATGTATATATGAGACACCAATGTGTTTGTGGATTTTGGTATGGTCTAAACAGATTAAGGACACATTAGGGCGAGTCAGAGCGGGTGTACACTTGGTACGGTTGTTTATTTTGGACATACTAAGAGTTATTAGTACGAGCCCACGAGCTCAGTTAGGTTTTTAGGGTTCCTTGTGATCTCTATATATTATAATACGTAGAGACCAGTCCAATAGTCTACGCCTTCTTTCACCTAATAAGCGATAATGGATTTGGACACTTGTCCGTTTTGGTGACAAGTTTAATAAACTTTTTAATAATTTGTCAACAAAACGGGGGAATGTCCTAATCAAAAGCATTGCATAAACATCGAAGCGAATAAATTAAAACTAAGGCTTTGATAATTCATGTGGTGTTTAGGTTGATAAAGATATAACTTAGTGTACGTTTCATTCGCCGGTCACATTAGGTTTTTGAGTTCAACCTTACTCAATAACCAATATACATTCTTGTACTTCTCTGTTGAAGAAGTAAAATCATCATTTTAGTTAGTAGATATCGGTTGTATGGACCGAGCTACACTTGAGCATGCAGGTAAGTGGCGTATATTGCTCAAACTTAAAATGCAGTAATTGTAGCTTGTTTTTTTTCTTGTTAATCGTCTTCATAACGACACATCACACGTGCTTATACTCAGGGTCTCATTCAATGAAAAGAAAGGAAGGCGGTTGAAAGAACAATATAAACTCACAGTATGTAAAGGCAGAAAGATAACAGTTGAGGTTAAAGCGTTTTTAAGTACGGGTCAAAACGGGTTGGATTGATCACAGGCATTTTTCATCCTCCTTGTATATTTTTACATCAATATAAATGTAGGTGTATATTTAATTTTTCTGCAGTAATATAAAAGTTAAAAACTTTTCTGCTACTTTTTGTCACTGTCATTTGTTCATAATCTGGTTTTATTGGCCAACTGTTGATAGAACCAAGTCGAAGAACATATGCGCTGACCGGTTAAAAGTTTGAGTAGATTCAAGAAAGCTAAGCTGACTGCAAGCCTGCATCACAAGTGCAGGATGCCGAAAGCGAGCTTGTTGACCGTTAAGTTATCGTGAGCGAACGCAATGCTTGTTCTGAATGGGTGATCGATGGTGGGAATGATCGGTCCACGAGCGAGCATTACAAATTGAGTAACGTTGTTGCGATCATCATGGATATTGTCAATGAGGACGCTGACATTGTAGAGTTTTGCTGCACGTTCTGATGCGATCGCAGCAGTATCACTTAGGTTGCTTTCGGCGATCAGTGTAGCTGCTCCAGCAGTACAGTAAGCTGCGTCTCGTGTGACTTTTAGAGCTAGTTTGGTGAGTGTTAGCTCGCACTGAACTAATACTGTGTATGGCTAGGAGACAATGGCGGACAGGAAGTTGGACTTCGCCATCGATGTGGAGGCGGTGTTGAAGGAGTAGATCGTAATTCGATAAATGGTTCCACAGAGTGAGTTTTCAAGCTGTAGTACAGCGCGATCCGTGATCCAAAGCTACACCGCTTGGCGCTTGGAATGCAACCTCAAATTGATCAAAAGGAATGAATTCGCTGTTCGGATAAGCATTACTAGCAGCAGCTTCACTGTAGGCACCCGGAAGGCCTTGATAAACAACGCGAATACCCAAACCATAACTCGGTCACTTGACCCCATTGTGGCTGGAGGTGAGCACTGGCGCGACCGAAGCTCACTTTCTCCCGTTAACGCACGCGACCACCATCGCCTGTGCTCGTGCCGCGGCTGTTCCATTGGGGCTGTTGTGGCTGCAGGTGAGCACCAGCCTAAAACCTCGCTCGCGCCGGAGCTTGCTCGCGGTCCACAACAGAATAGTCTTAGGAAATATAAATTGACAGATACCTTAATGCATAGGAGCTTAGGTTAGAAAAGATTAGTTATACCCCAAACATTTGTTAACTTTAAAGATTACCAGACAATTCGTTATTTTTATTTGAATACCCCTTGAACACACATATTGAATATCTAGTGATATTATATCAACTTTAAATACTAGCAAACATATATGCATTCTAAAATGAATAATCCAAAAAAAAAAAAAAAAAAAAAAAAAAAAATTTATACTTCGTTCGATTCCATTGATTGATCCTTTTGTTCCCCACACATATCCGGAAGCAAGTCAGTTCACCGATTCCTTCGATCGATCTATCTGTATAAAAATCTAACCTGTTCATAACATGTAAATAAAACATGAAATTTATTCGCTACTTTAGTACTTTACACGAAACAACTGAAAAAAAACTACTATAAAGTATAAAGTATATAATACTATACGCAGTTCATAAACATATATAAACACAAATGAACAAAAATAAACAAGTATACATTGAACTTTTTGTACTAAAATTTAAATAACATAAACGAACAAAAATATACGAACGAACATAAATAAATGTTCACAAATATGAGTCCGGCCTAGCTGGCCTGTTGCAGCCCAAGCCCATTTGTTCATATGGTATCAAAATTAAAAAAAATATCTAAAAGGACCCATGTGGCCCAAATCCATTGGCTGAAGCTTGAATCCGAAGAAACTGAAGCCACCATGGCTACCGGAAATGACAACCGGCCAATTTCAACCGTCCTTTTATTCGCCGGTAATCAATCATCTGGACTTATTATTATTATTATTATTATTATTATAACTTTTGTTATATGTACGGCAGCCATGGATTCTGAAGCCCTTCCGATCATACAATACTTCAAACTTTCACCGGACGATGGTTCTCTGTCAGTTTTCTTTTCACTCTAATTCGAGTTTTTAATATTTATATCGTATTTAAATACTTCTAAATTTTCATTAATAAAATATTTAATTTAATAAATATTAGTGGATTGTATATATTACATACCTAAAATCAGTTAACAGACACGAACACGTTCATTTGCTCTAAATGTACTAGTTGTGGCCTTTTATATTCTATTCAAATCGCTCGGCGCTCGCCTGGAATTTGCTTGGAAAATGCTCGCTTGATTTTCTGTTTGATTGTAAACCAGCTGATTGGCTCGGTTCAGTATGTAAACGATCCAAGCACGAGCAAAGGTCCTCTCGGCTCAGTTCGGCTCGATATAGTTTTAATTAATTTATTATATATATATATATATATAATTATATATAGACATCAATTACAATTATATTTATAGTTTTATGCATACCACTCTATTGGGTTTGGCTCAAGACTAAGTTTAATTGTAAAACCCTAAGTCATGAAAAGACATGCTTCACTTCCTATTCCCGTTAGTTGTCCGCCATCAATCGTCTTCCGCTATTAACCTACGCCACAAATGCGACATTGTCCCTTCAAACATACCTTTCAGAACTCTCAATTTCTAATTTATTTATTAATACATTGAGAAATAACAAAAAAAATAAAACAGGCAATGAGTTTTGGTTTTAAGTATGGTGTGTTCATATGCATTTTCTTTTGGGAGGGAATTTTGGTTCAAAAAAGGTGCGCACTAGGCGATCGGGAAAGTGCGTCAGGGGCCAAGGCCTTGTACGAGGCTGATATGTAAAAACAACCTAAGCGATGAAGAAGTTATGTAAAGTTGGCTTGATACAAATGTGAGATACACAAGTTACGCTAGTAAATAAAGCTGATTTGGTTGCACATTGAGCAGCGCACACGCGCGCTCTCTTTCCTTTTTAACCAAGGAATGATACATATAAAAGAGATAGTATAGTACATCAGTTTTACCCTTAATAACTCTTAAGCTGTTTCCCACATGAAGATGTTTCTTGTGGATCCAATTAATTATTCAAATTAAACTATGTATCTATAAGACTATAATTTTAGTTTTGCGGTTGCATTGTTCTACTTAGCCTTCGGGGCTTATTATAGTTTACACTTTAAAAGTATTTCAGGTTTCCATTGGGTGTGCCATGGATCAGATATCATGGTTATTACAAGGATCTGAATTTGAATGTCATTTATCCGGGAAAGGACCGTGACTTAGGTGGGTATATATTTCTTATTCCATTTTGTTAAATGGCATGTGGGATGTTTCATATAATTTCATTGTTTCTAGTATTATGATAATCATAGTTGTCAAAGCGCCCTGGCCGAGCCTGGAGCCTAGGCGCAAGGCGCATAAAAAACGAGGGTTTTTTCTAATTAGGCGCATAGTATAAAATAATTTTTTTAGGGATTTTAGAGATGTTTTAGGCTTGTTTAGGGCTATATTAGGATGTTTTTAAGGTTGTTTAGGACTTGTTCATAACTCATTTAGGATGTTTTAGAGGTTTAGGCAATTTTTAGCCTGAATTTGGCCGGAAATCAGCCTGAAAACAGTCCCGATAGTGCGCCTCAGTGCCTAGGCGCGCTTTTGACAACTATGATGATAATATTTTAAAGCTACATTGGGCTGATTATCACTCATAAATCATAACTACTGGCATGTCTTGCATAATACCAACATCAGTGATCCCAAAAATCCAAAATTATCTATATGCACTTTGAAGTTTGTACCTTGTCTTTTTTAACCATTGTGTGCATATGTTTCACATGCTATGTATGCATCGGTTCTCGTTCTCAATTCTTTAAGCTTTTTTATTTCTCAGGGATCAATAGTGTAGGTACTGTTCCTGCATCTCTTGTGACTTATGCTTCTATTCAAGCATTGAAGCCTGATCTTTTGATAAATGCGGGCACTGCTGGTGGCTTTAAAGTATAACTTTTGTGTACATCCTCTCTTTTACCCTTTCTTTCTGGAAACGATGCAATTTAAGCTCGTGTTTAGTATGTTAGATTGTTTATTACATTTGTAATTTATTACGGTAAGTATATTTTGTATTAATGTTGATAATACCAGGTGAAAGGAGTGTCCATATTCGATGTGTTCCTAGTATCTGATCTTGCATTCCATGATAGGCGGATTCCGATTCCAGTAAGTACTCTCATATCAGTTCAATATCTTGTGTTTTAAAATTTTGGAAAATAACAAAATCATTCTAATTCTTTCTTATTGTGATGTTGTTTGCCTCTTGATTTGCAGGGTCCTGATAAGTATGGAGTGGGTCGAAGGCAGAGTTTCTCCACACCGACTCTTGTGAAGGAACTTAATCTAAAGGTGACTCAAAATGGTTTTCGACAAATGTTTTATAAATTTTAGTTAAATATTGCTGTTTTCGTGGTTACACCGAAAAGACGGATCATTTAATGTCTTTTTTATATTCATAGACAAGGTTGCAGAAGGCGCTAGGCGCTATATACACAAATTTAGGTGTTCTTTGAAAATATGTTAAGATATATACACATAATACTTAGAAATAGTTAGATATATACACATAATACTAAGAAATACTTAGAAATTTAATAAAAAAATTAAAAAAAAATAAAATAAAAAATACCACCGCCTAGGCCAGCCCAGACTCCGCCTAATCCCCATTTCGCCTAATTCATCGCCTAGGGTGAAATTCCTATTTCTTCTTCAGCCTAGCGCCTAGACGCCGCCTAGGCGGCCGCCTTCTGCAACACTGTTCATAGAAAATAAAATCTACCCTTATTTGAACTTGAAACAAAGTTTTATATAAAAAAACTTAGCTTTTGTAACTTGTAAAGATTAAAAAAAAACAAGTTAATGCAAAGAAATCAGTTGATGATAGTCTAGAAATAAAATTATGAATTAGCTTAAATCTTATTGGTTATGTTTTTATAACACCAGTTCAAATTTCAATAACATAAATTTGCATCCCACAGGTTTGTAAACTGTCCACTGGAGATTCTTTAGACATGTCTCCACAGGATGAAAAATGCATCTTGGCCAACGATGCAACGATTGTTGATATGGAGGTACATAGTTTCATCATGACAAATTTATCGTTATCACTTTCGTGTAATTGGATGTGTTTTGTTAGATTAAGTCAAAACGGGTCAGGTTGAGGAAATTCATTTTGTTCCACACTGAACGGGCCAGTTGGGCTGACCCGAAACACTTGTTTCTTAGTTTTGTGTAAATAGCTATCATGTTGGTTATGATTACGAAAACAGTATATTACACTTAGGGCTGTTTAAACTTTAAAAAGCTCGCGGCTTGCTCGAAGTTCGCTCGAAAAAAGCTCGACTGTAAACGAGCTCGATTCGGCTCGACTCGTTTACAGCCCTAATTACATTAGTATATAAATATTTTAACAAAACAATATTGGAAATATTAATTAGACAAAGACAGCCCAAGTTTAGTTGGGGGCTGTTTGGTTGATTAAGTGCTGAATCATTAAAATGTCTGAATGGTTAAGAGGCTCTGAATGATTAGGTGCTGAATGGTTCAGCTCTGCACCAAGTCTGAATAGTTCAGCTCTTAACCATTCCATTCAGAGCCTTTTTTAGGTTGTAACAAACAGTCTGAATGCCGAACCATTCAGATGAGTACACCCGGCAATTATCACCCGTTTATAAAAAATTGTGTTGATTTGGAAGAAAAATTAGCTTATGGGTTACAAATATAGAGCGGGTGAGGTATGTTTTTTTCTTTTGAAAATGACTCATTTCCAGATGAACCCGAATCAAATCGATACATTTTTTAAAATGAACTGTTTTGACGTGTACTCATTTTGGCCAGAACCTGTTTTTACCCGTTACCTGACTGGACTGTTTTCATGCTTGTAAACGAGTCATAGTTCCATTTTCTTTTGTAATAATTCCTAATTACTGTATAATTTTTATAAAGTTTAATTTCGGGTTGCAGGGAGCCGCTGTGGCTTATGTATGCAATCTTGTGAGTGTCCCGGCGATATTTATAAAGGCTGTATCAAACTTTGTTGATGGAGAAAAGTCGATTCATGAAGAATTTGAACAAAACCTGCAAGCAACCGTTGTGACATTACAAAAGGCAGTTGCCCAGGTGGTTGAATTCATCAATGGTAAGCACCTGTCTGAACTATGATCAATTTGGTATCCTGTATTAGAAAACTGATCGACCAATTCGGTGTAAAGTTTAAACATAGTTTTTTGTAACATGTAATATTCAGATGTTTTTGTGTAACATTGTGCATTGGAACAAAAACTTTGCTGTGTTACTTCTTTTGATCCATGATCTTTTTATCTCTGTATAATACTCGTCTAATACTTCTTTTGATCCATGATCTTTTTATCTCTGTATAATACTCGTGTAATACTTCTTTTGGTCGGTTTTAGTCGTCGTTAGTCGTTGTAAGCCAACTGTTTTTTTTCTTCTTCGTAAATATATTTCTACAAGACCATCCCCAATCTGCAAGATTAATATCCTTGACACATCACCTTATTACTCACTATCTTTCATCTTTCTTCATAACATCAAACGAGTCCTGGAAGTTTCCACAAAATATCTGTGTGATTGATATCGATTCGGGCCAATGAAACCACCACCAGAGAATAAAGATATTCCCATAACCACTTTTCTTAGATGACCTCCGTAGCCCTCTCTCCGTCATCCTCACTCATTTCTACCCTCTCGCCGCTTGTTTAGTCACTCGAAAACAAGAAAATCCACCTTCATATGTCATCTACATAGACCCTGAAAACAACCCGTCAGTTAAGTTGGTTCACGTAGCCGTAGACGTAACGGTCTCTGATATCGTAAGACCCACTAATGTACCTGTAGTTGTTCATTCATTTCTCCACCTTGATGATGTTATTAGCCATGAAGGGTATACATTGCTCTTGTTATCCACTTAGGCGACTGAGTTTATCGATGGAATATTACTCGGCTGTTGTGTTTAAACTTAAAGCAAAAGCAACAGAGAAATGCAACACACAAAGTTCTTAAGTTTACAGGTCATGTCCGCACTTTTGTGGAGATGTGTAACTCAAGTTCAACGCCAACCACACAATAACTGACATAGGCCAAAGCCACCTTTCTCGGTTGATTATTATGGCAGTCCGATTGATATAGTTAGGGGAACCACAACGGTCGAGAATCTAATCACTCACGGGCTTGGATGGGCCACATTGAGGATGCATGAAGCAGTGACAAACCATGACGATGCAAACCTAGGTGAACTCCTAATGTTAGTGTTCTAAAGAAAGAGTTCATTGAGTGTATATTACTAGGTTTCTATACCATGACACAACCCCCTTTTCACTGCTGCATCGTTATGGTTTGCCACCGTTTCATGCATCCTCAATGCGGCCCATCCAATACTGTGAGCCATTAGATTATTAAACGTTGTTGTTCCCTTAACTATATCAATCAAACTGCCAAAATAATCACCACCTTATAAAGTGGGTTCAACCTAAACCGGTCATTAGCAACGAGTTTACAAACAGTTTCACTATTGCGTGGTTGGCTTTGAAATATTTTTATCGATTTTATGAATGATTATATTAACGAGATAGGGCTGCCAAGATCAATCGAACTAGCTAAAGATTAGGGGCGTCTTAGAGGGTGGGCAACGACACAAGGTTGATTAATATCATACTCAGTTAATCCCACCAATAGCAAAGCTAAGGTAGGGTCTGAGGAGGCTGCTTCCAGTGAGACCCTCGGCTCGACAAGGTTGATTTACATGTATATAGAAAGTGTTATAGAGGTTTTCACGTTCAAGTATCTTAGGTTGATTGACATGTATATTCAACTAATCATTTAACCCGTATACCCAATACCCGTTTCGCTCTTTTAAACTCTTAAAATATTAAACTAATTAACAATTACTTATCAACGGAAATTTGGAAATTTGGTGTGATTCCGTTTCGGGCTAACAAAATTAACCACCAGCCATAATAGTTCCGGACATCTATGCATTCCATGTCAAAGATTTAGTTATGTTTCACGAGTCGTGTGGAGCTTCGAATAGAAAGAAGGACGTCATCAAAGGGGTGATCATTATCGGGTGTTGGTTGTTGTGGAAAGCTAGAAACAACAAAGTTTTTTCCAATGTGGAGGCGAAAGTGGCTGAGATAGTGGCGGATGTCAAGTCGTTGTCTTTTCTTTGGTACAAGCACCGTTTTAAAGATGGTATAGTGGATTGGGATAGATGGGTTAGATTTGATTTATGTTGATGTAATGTTTTGACGTTTTTGGTTTTCGCTTGTGTTCCCCTTCTTGGGGTATGCTTGTTGTTGGTTTAATGAAAGTTCTTCTTCAAAAAAAAAATAATACAAATGAATAAAAGAATAAGAATTTAAAATTAATATTAAAGAAAAGATTTAGAAAATGAATTTAACTAGGTTTTAGCCGTGCGCGCGCGTTGCGGCGCGCTAAACCGGTTAAAGCACATTGATGCATGTTGCGGTAGGACGTAACATTGACAAAAGAAGCGTTCAACGGTCTTAAATGGCTCACGCAATATAAAAATGTTATATACAATTATGTCTTTCTTATGGTTTTCCACCTCAAAATACTACTCCTATTTTGTAGCATTCGTAATAAAGACCATTTGAGATATGGGGGTTGGAATTTGTATAAAGTATAAACCAAAGGTAATACAAAACAAAATGTTATATTTGAGTGCCTGGAAACCACCACCCGAAATGTCACTTTCTTCACCTTAGACACGGAACATTATCCAACCATCTTCTCTTTCTAAAATCAAAAGCTAGCTCTCACAGTCTCACCTCTATCACCGTCACCACCTACAGCTCCCTCACCAACAACACAGCTACCACCGGGCCACACGCCACCGCTATGTCCAACCCTAGCCGCCGCTTGGAGTAACGAATGCAGCCGCCAGTCTTTTCATAGAACTCGTAACCGGTGGAAAATCCTGTAATACAGCAAACCCTTCGGCCGCCGTTGCTTATCTCCGTTTGTCCTCTTCTTGTAGCGCGGCGTAGAATCCCGGCAACATGCAGATCTGGTATTTATAAGAATCTTAGCCGGATATGTAGACGGAATCAAACGACGATGGCAAAGGTTGACATTTGATCGATTATTATTATTGTTATTGCCGGGGAGAGGGTATATCGAGGTACGTCAGCGAGATAGCGGCGACGGAGAGAAGTCGGAATCGACGACAGCGACGATGGGTGTGCGTCGGTAACACGAATGATACGTCGTTGAAGTATTGCTAAGGAAATGTTTGGAAATGGCAATTCGTAATTAGCTTGTAAAGTGAAGGTTTGTTTTGTTACTGTAGCGGAACAGTAACTTCTGTGAGTAAGGAGGAAGTTGGTAATTGATATATATACAATTAGTTGACCTGGTAATTAATCAGCCCTTTATCCAAGCCATGTTTGTTAGCTCAACAAATCAGCTGAATATTCGTGATGATGACTGCGATCTATATTTAAACCTTAACACCACCATCGACTCGTTTATTAATTTTCTTTTTAATTTTTATTTCTATTCATGAGGTTCTGATCGTAATTTGTTCCACGCAGCAATGCATCCCTATCACGTACGTTTGTTTACGTTCAACCTTCAAATCAACCTACCGACTATTAAGGTAAGAGTTCCCACCCTTCGTCAATTCCATATATGTTGTAAGGCTTGATTTTGCCTATTAAAACTTTTTGGAACTCAATGACCGTTCGTGCAAATTATATAATAGTAAAAGACCTTAGTATTTAAATAGTTAGGTTTTAGGTTTTTTCATTTTGACCACTTTTTTTTTTTGTTAACTTTTTTTTTCTCATTTGACCACCAATTTTTTTGTTAAGTATTTTTTTTCTTATTTTGGCCACACAATGATTTTTTACTTTTTGTTTAAGTTTTTTTTACCGTTTTGGCCACCAACTTTTTATTAAGTTATACTTTTTGTTTAAGTTTTTTTTTCCCGTTTTGGCCGCCAACCTTTTTATTAAGTTTTTTTTTTCCATTTTGGCCCTTTTCTCTTTTTGTTAACTTTTTTTTTTCTCATTTTTACCACCAATTTTTTTTTAAGTTTTTTTCCCTCATTTTGGCCACACAATGTTTTTTTACATTTTTTTAAAGTTTTTTTTACCCCGTTTTGGCCACCGACTTTATGATTAAGTTTTTTTTCCCGTTTTGGCCCCGACATAATGCGTTTTTACCCAATTTCGCACGTTTTGTTAACTTTTTTTTTTCTCATTTTGACCACTAAATTTTTTGTTAAATTTTTTCCCCTCATTTTGGCCACACAATGTTTTTTTACTTTTTGTTTAAGTTTTTTTTTTTTCCGGTTTTGGTCACCAACTTTTTTATTAATTTTTTTTTTCCAATTTTTGCCCCCGACATAATGCGTTTTTTTACCCGATTTCGCACGGGTTCAGTTTTTGTTCGTTTATTATCTATATATTTAACGACCACGAAATGAATAGTTGCTTCACTCTAACGTACGCAGCCCGCCACCGATCACATCTACCGTGTGCCATCTCCACCATGTGCCGCGGACCGCGGGAGATTCCCGGTATTCTCCGCGTAGCCGTTGCCACTTTTGTATTTTCTCATTGTCCAAGGTTAGTCTCTATGCCTTTGCCGGTTACCAAAATCCGCATTAACACGTCATGTAAAAAACGCGCAACGCGCGTATAAATACACCTAGTTGAACTAAATATATGACACTAGTACCCAAGTGATTAATTTGTTGATGCTATGGGTTTCTCTTTGTTGGTGGGGTTACAAATTCTACAGCACTTTTAAAAGATTAGTCATATTTAATGATGGTGTTGGTTTTATTTGATGGTGCTACAAGGGAATGAGTTGTAACTAGCCATTTAATGATGGTGTTGGTTTTTTTGATGGTACAGTCAAATAACAAAATTAGTCCTAGGCCTTGGTGGGATGTAGTGTAATATCAGAGGGTACGTCTGTTACCCCTCGATTATCATGGCGAAGTGGAAAAAAATGTTTTTTTTAATGTATTTTTATAAAATGTTACCCCTAAAACAAATTTTTTGTTACCCTTTAAAATAATTTTTATAAAATGTTACCCACTTGTTTTATTTTCTAAATCCGCCACTGAATGGAGGGAAAAGGCTATAGCTATGAAACTTCCTCAGACAATTATTTTGTTTTCATTTTTACCAAAGTAGGTGGAAAGATAAATGTGAAAAAAAAAGGAAAACACACATTTTGTAGAGGTGGTATAACGAGGAAATTTGGTCCCTATAGGTGAGGCATTTAATTTTTTATTTTTTTAGCAATTTGGTTTAGGGTTGGCATAACAGGTTACACAAATCTGTTAAGACACGAACACGAAACCTGTAAACACGAACACGACATGAAATATGATCGTGTCATCTTTTTCAAACACGGACACGAAACCTGTAAACACGAACACGACATGAAATCTGATCGTGTCATCTTTTTCAAACACGAACACGAACCTGTGTATAACAGGTTAACACGATAAGGAACACCTAGTAAAACAGGTTAACACGACAAGACATGATAAGACACGATTAGACACGACAAGACACGACAAGACACGATAAGACACGATAAGACACGACAACACACGAACACGAAACAGGTAAATCTCCCAAGAATAAGAATAATTAGAGAGAACCTAAGCAATACGTCTAAACAATTTTCTTTTTTGTTTTTTACGTATACGCGTACAAACAAATAAATATAAAACTACGTTTTTAATTTTAATAAAATGGACATCATGCATGCAGTTATGGGTCCTTAGGCAAGCTTTCTTGTTTGCCTTTTGGGTCGGCTTCAGGTCAGCCCACAGTAGGTATTAGATGGCCCAACTTGATTTGTCTGTCAGCATATCATAATATGGGTCCTTTGTGCATCTGTTAGCAAATACCAACCGCAGAACCGCTCCTAGAGGTCGAAAAAAAAACCCGGTTCAGGACCGAAACCAGCCAAACTGGTTCTAGTACAGACTAAACTGGTTCAGTTTATAATCCAAACCATAGGTTCCACACCAGTTCTCACCATTTACGTCAAAAACTGAATTGAACCGGTTTCTACGGGTATATATAGTTATATACACACACAAAGTCACAAACACACACTATACAAATACATACACTAGCACATATGTACACATACACTAACACAGTAACACACACATATATGCACATACAAATACATACATATAGACATCCCATAAAATACATACAGATATATACTTGAATACATACCCAAATACATCTATACTATCTTATATTACATTTCACAAGGACCACTTAAAATTTAAGTTTTACGAGTATAATTCCTTAGAGTACAACACACAATGCATATGTTAACTACTTTTTGTGGGCAAATATGTCTTTTACACAATAGTTACACATTTTTCCCTTCAACTTACTTAACTTTTTTTATTTAAATAACAATTACATTTTTCACTCTTACTTTAACCAACTACCCCCACGATTTTTAAATGTCCGTAAATTTTTTTATACGTTAATATTTTCTTAATATTAGTACACCGTATAAACGAACATTTTTTTCTCTTTAGTTTGAGTATAGTATTGCTATATTTTTTTAATTTAAAAATGATATGTTACGGTTAAGTAATAACCGAATAGTAAACATACTAGTCAGGTGCCCGCGCATTGCGGTAGGAAACAACATTTAGTAAACATATATACCGTTGTTGTTTGAGCCTTATTTCTTGTTTAGTTTGTGTTAGTGGAGTTATTTGACTAGGAATTCTTGTTACACTCGAAAACAAGAAAATCCATCTTCATATGTCATCTATATAGACCCTGAAAACAACCAGTAAGTCAAGTTGGTTCATGCAGCCGTAGATGTAACTGTCTCTGATATCGCAACGCCCATTAATGTACCCATAGTTGTTCATTCATTTCTCAACCTTAATGATGTTATTAGCCATGAAGGGTATAAAGAGAGATTCTTTCAATTTTCCTTTGCTGTTTGTTGTCTTTAAACTTAAAGCAAAAGCAACAAAGGAATGCAACACAAAAAGATCTCAAGTTTACGTACATGTCATGTCCGCACTTTGTGAAGATCTCAAGTTTACGTACAACCCCCTTTTTCATTGCTGCATCGTTATGGTTTGCCACCGTTTCATGCATCCTCAATGCCAGCCCATCCAATACCGTGAGCCATTAGATTGTTAAACGTTGTTGTTCCCTTAACTATATCAATCAAACTACCAAAATAATCACCTTATAAAGGTGGGTTCAACCTAAACCGATCATTAGCAACGAGTTTACAAACAGTTTCACTATTGCGTGGTTGCCTTTGAAATCGAGTTATGCATCTCTACAAAAGTGCGGACGTTATCTGTAAACTTAAGATATTACATGTGTTGCATTCCTTGTTTGCTTTTGCTTTGAGTTTTGGAGACCGCAGCCGCGGAGAAGTTGAAGAATTTCTCTTTAACTTTTTGAGTTTTGGTCCATTGGATGAACTCATCATGATGGGTATCATATAACTATCATGGCTAATAACATCATTAAGGTCAAAGAATGAATGAACAACTAAAGGTATATAAAGCTATCAGCTGATGTTATTATGTCAGAGACAGTTACGTCGACGATTGCTTGAACAAACTTGACCCGTTGCCAGTGTTGTAAAACTAGGTTTGGCCTTGTACTCGACGACCTACCCTGGAGCGAGTACTCGGACTAATCGGGGGAATACTTGGGGGGTCAAGTCGGCCTATGGGGGGAGTACTCGGAGTAATCGGTCAACTTGGCTATACTCGGCGACCTACCCTGGTGCGAGTACTCGGGGAGTAATCGGTCAACTCGGCCTTGTTTTGCAACAGGCCGTTGCTATTTCAGGGTCTACGTAGATGACATAGGAAGATGGAATTTCTTCTTTTCGAGTGGCTAAATTGGTGGCAAGGTTGGTAGAAATAAGATAGCAAAATTGTTGGAATCTAGCTCTTAAAAAAAAATATTGCATTTAAATAATCCCAACTATTAGCAATTTGCCTTTACTAGTCTCAACTAACGAAATTTGTACTGGTGGTCCATCTTTTAACATATTAGCCACCAATGGACTATGAAAAGTTCAACTTACATCTTGAGTTATTCACCCTCTCTACAACATTAAGATGTGTACATTTTCTTTTTAATGCCTCTTAAAACTAAAAGATATTAAGCCTCTTAAAACTAAAAGCTTTTAGTACATATTTTAATCAAGTTAGTTTATTCTATTTCGTTGTGTTTGATCAACGATCCGGTTATTTATCAAAACTGAGACGGGTGATTGTCAAATTAAACTTGATCATACACGAAAACGTAGTACATTTTTCATCCAACAACATAGTTTATTCGATAAACATAAACATAAACATACACATAGACTTCTAATAATGTCTTAATATTTTTAACTCGAATTAAATCGACAAATTACTTATGCATCCACTCGTCAAGCAGGCAGAGGCTTGACCGAGACAACAGGGAAATCAAGAAGCACGATCTTGTCAATCGCGGCTGAGAATGTCGCGGTAAACTCGACATGGTTTGGGTGGGTTTGGAAAGCATTGAAATCATCTTTGGAACCAAATGTCATCATCAAAGCATGAGTGAACCCTTGCCTTAGCATCTCCATGCTCTCAATATCATTTCCCCTGTTACATGGACACATGGTGTGTAACACAATAAATAACACTATATCTTAAAAATTTATATCTTTGTATATTCTTGTATCATTATAAATGTTCATGTGATGAAATCCACTTGGGTTGTAGCCAGTAGATAAGAGACAAAGCCTATTTAAGGAAAAATTCAAATCCTAGGTATGGTGAAAATAAGGAGAATTTTTTTTTAAAATGTTGTGTTTCAGCGGTAAACCCTTGGTTAGAAAGTCATCTCTGCCCAGGATCGAATCCTTCCCCACACGGCCACACGGGTTTATCTTTTCAAACCCAAGGATTAATTTTTTTTTTTGTGGATGACGGAATCGAACCTGAGACCCAAGACAGAAACCCCACAAATGTGGATAAACTTGGCCACCTCCAGTGCAACCACTGGGGTGCAACATCAAAAAGAAAATAAGGATAGTTTAATTGTTACAAAAGAACTTACAGTTACATGTATTTCATAAATAGTTGTACGATGATAATAAAGAAGATTATACTTCATGCTAGTTGTACATTGGACTTACCAAACAAAGGACTTGACAGTATCAACTTCAGAAACAAGCTTTTCCAGTCCTTTAATAATATCCTCGACCACCACCTCCTCTTTGAACTTCACCACCACTAAGTGTGCAAACTCCGCCATCTGCCACCGTATTCCACCACCACCACCAGCCACACAGTATGTATGTGGATATATTTACTATCTATATATATACTCGCAACAAACCTAGGCTCCTAGTCCTAGATATATATAGCATGTGAGTTTGTGACGCACACACAATTTATTTGTTGAATTATTATTGTGTGAATGTACAGTACCCAATGTTGACATGTGCGTATGAAACCTAGAAGCGTTATTATTCTTTTCACTAGTATAATTTATTTTGGGTGTTGATATCAAGAGCACTCACATTTGATCCCTTCTAATTTTGTGAGATAAAATCCTACGGAGTATATTTTTTTATGGGGTTGGAATTGGTTGTGAGTTGAGAAAATGAAAATCTTACTGTTTATCGGTATATTGAGGATATTTTTAGGGAAAAAAAATTTCGTGTATTTATTTTTTAATATTTGTTGAAAGTGGTTATGAGTGAAAGAGAGATAAACCGTAACCGTTTTTAGTGTAATATGTGGTTGTGAGTGGATTGAGGATGGAGAACCTATTGTGAATGCTCTAAGTCACCCAACCACATTCTTTTTGACACTACAAATACGCCTCGTATAGGCCTATACAAGGTGTATAGGGTACCTTTCATTAAAACAAAATGCGGAAGTTACATCACAATAGAAGGTAGACGGGCAACAAGCTGCGCCGCCACCCCCTTTTGAATAGCGAAACCTAGTCTACCAAAGACAAATCCTTGACCCCCTGGAGATGAATTGTTGCTGTGGACAACCCGTTGGACCCTGGTCAAGAAACGAATAGCTTCTGGCGCTAGGGAGCCAAAGGTATCAAAGGCCAAAGGGATAAAGACATGTTGGTTCTCTACACAAGCCTTAGCATGCTTATCTACTTTCTTCGATTCCGCCTTTCTCGATGTTTGCCCAGCTACAAACCCTGTTTCCCTTAACCCAACCAAAGGAGATACCCCTGTGAGGTCCACGCAAGCATGTTTCCCCCTCTCCCAACCAAAGACAAGCAGATCTGCTGGTCGCAGGGTGGATCTCCCTTCCGCAGGGTCTGTGAGAAAATTTACAGGGGCCTCCTTTTTGGCAGAAATCCCAGCTCTTCTCAGGATGTCCCACAGAACGTCTCTCACCCAGTCATGCCGATATTTGAACCCAGGGAGCTCTTTGCAATGAATTGCGTGCTCCCCATATTTATCCATGCAAGCTTTACGGCAGATAGGGCATGTTTCATCTTTCGGATACATAGGGATCATCAACCGGTACTTGAGTATAACCCTGTACTCCACTGCGAACATGCATTGACCCAAACCCTCAATTGGGATAACGGTCAAAAAATCCTGAGCATGAGGACCCTTTAGGCATTCAATCACCGCCTTCTGGCGAGAGGACAACTCAAAAACTTCTCCCAGCCTTTGAGCAGTTTTGCTAAATAGAGCATTCGCCAAAGTTTTTTGTGGCTTTTGGGGGGGGGGGGGGGTGTCCTTATTAGAAAAACCGCCAATATCAAAGTCCGGGATATAGACATTTAAGCGTTCGAGCGCCTGTTGATAGTCCGAATCTAGCCCGATGACCCCACTATTTCGAAGGATATGATCCTGGAGTTTCCAAGACTGAGCTCTAGACGCCACAAAGGCATAAACCCTAACATCTTGAGCTGAAAGGAGGCCCAAACCACCTAAGCGCATCGGCAAGGATGCCAAGCGCCACTGGAGGTCCCCGAAGGATGGACCACCACACACAACTATATCTTCAATAGCCTCCCGGAGGCCATCATCGAAAAAGGATACTGCATCCACCATCAAGTCGGGTTGACAAGTTCGCAACCCAAAAAGTAGCTTAGCGACCCCCATGCATGATCTGAGCAGCAGGAGTTCACTTTGGGGATCCCTAAGGTGGGGCAGGAGTTTCATAAGGTTAACCGCAACCGTAGCCCGCCGCCCTGCCAACTCCCCAATAAAGATAGGATCTCGGCTAACAGCCCCGCCAAGGAGCTTAACCCCCCTCTCTGGTCTACCAATCCCTCTCGGGAAAAGCTCGTCCTGAACTTTCAGCCCGTCACACGTCGGCCAAAAGACCTCTGTTTTCTTTATATTGAGATGAAGCCCCAGAGATGGCCCATGCACGTTGATAATGTTTAAAGCCATAGCAACCTCAGCTGCGTTGCCTATAATCGTCCCATCATCCAAATACCAAGCATGAAAAGGGAGGTTACAGTGTTCCTGAAACCGCATGATAAGGGGGTGTAAGGCAAGAGCAAAGAGAAGGGGCCCCAAAGGATCTCCTTGTTGCACTCCGGTGGTAGCCCCAATACAATCATTACCCACATACAGCCTAGCAGGCTGGGCGTAAAGGAACTGGACCCACGGATAGATAGACGGGCACCGCTGGTGAACCTCTTGGAGAAAGGCTGTGCAGTCGACCATGTTGAAGGCATTGGAGAAGTCTACTGTAAGTAGGGCCAAGGACCCATCTGCATGAAAAGAGTTGAGGAACCTGTTGGCACTGTGAAGCACCGCCTCTGCCCCATTTGGTACCCCTACTCCAAATTGAAAGTCCCCCAGGTACTGGGCAATGTCTTTCCCAACCTTCTTCATTGCCACCTTAGAAACTAACCTTCGCCAAATGCCCCCTACAGCAATAGGCCGAATTCCATTATCGGGCTTCAATAAGGGGGTGAGGGGTGCCGAGGCAACAAACTCGGCAAGTGTCTTAGGGCAGGCCCCTCCAAGCCATAAATTGACGACTTCAGTAATGGCTACGAGCAAACCCGAGGAAGTCACCGAGCCTTCGCCACCAATAGCATCCAACAGGTGTTGGGCCCGTATCCCGTCCCTGCCGCAAGACGTCCCTTTAGGGAAAGATCAGATACATCTGAGCACACAATCCCCATCTACAGACAGAGCGGGCAGGGCAATAGGGCTAGAAGGAAAGGATGGAGGCTGCACCACTGGTGTTTATCAATGAGGGCTTTCATGGTCGATTCACATAGAGGGGCAACCCCACTGGAGCACAAAACCTTAACCGCCGCCGTGAAATGCCCATCTCTGACTTTTCGAAGACATTGCTTTATATTAGGTTCCCTTTCATTGTCCTCTTCCTTTCTGACATCTCCCCTAGGTACCGCAACCTCCCCCACGCTATCCAAGATGGAAGAGACCAAGACCGCAAACCCAGACCCATCTTTCCATACTGCAAGCGCTTGCATTATGCTACTACACTGCAGAGATTTCCTGTTCCCTGATCTTCGCTCTTGCCTGGAGGACGGTCTGACCACCCTTAGGGTTAACCGCGGAAGCAATAGCAATTAGACCCAATTGTCAACCGAGCCTGGCGACGCCACCACTTTGCGTAAGGCATCTGTTAACACTTGAGAAAACATCAGACGACAACTGGGGGGAATGCTTTTAACAGTTTGAATAGGGAGGGAAAAAACACGCTCGAGGAGGGCAACATCCTCAACCATCCCGGTTGGGTGACGTAGGTTTGCGTCGTCTACCGCTTGACGTGGTCTCCGTATCCCAACAATGAAATCTTCGACATCTCCCGAGACCATGGCGAACGATACAACCTCATCGTCATGCTTGCATCCCCTACTAAGAGCATGCATCACCATGCACCTCCCACATAACCATTTATCTCCTGCCCTGAGAACTTCTCCAACATCCAAAAAAGGTCCAGATCCTTCGAGATAGCCTCCTTCATAGATAGCCTTCGGTTTTAAAAGGGCAGGCCCTTAAACCACTAACAGAGCCCTGCGCAAGACCTCCTGACTTGACATTTCGGGCCTTTCTGGCAGGAGCCATGTGTGAATGCTAAACGCCGAACTCGAGATGAGTTGGGGGCAAAGAAACCAGCGAGCAAAACCCCTATACTAGACGATGAGGGTAGCAACCACAGGTTACCCACCCTCTAAGTGGAACCCCGCATAACTCCTGACACGATTCAGAGCATACGCCTTGTATAGGGAAATACGAGGTGTATAGTACACGAGGTTGTTCAATAAAGTACGATGTAACATAAAGCAACTGAGCATTTGTATCATGTAAGCTTCGTATAGATCTATACAAGGTGTATAGGGTGGCGAACTACATTAATCCATTTGCAACGTCGTGGTGGGACAGTTCAATAAATTATCAAATCTGTTATGCATTCCTGATTCTTACGAGCCAGACATTTTTTATTCTTACGAAAGAATGGTAAATGTTGATTATGGGGAAGAGGTTGTGGCTAGCCACAAAACCAATCCTGCCAGATCTGAATGATCATGCCCTTGACAGTAACAAGCCTACATGACCTCATGTGTCTCCCTTTCACAATTTCACTTGCCTAACGCCATAAATTGTCTCTTCAATGATAGTTACCGACTAATATTATTATCCACTCGATCGTGATTTGTGTATCACCCATTTCTTCGCGTAATAGTATTGATAATGACAAAAACATTCATTTTCTATATAAAAGTTCCTTACTTGGTTATTTTAATAACTTATTTTATTTATTTTGATGGAAATTGAAGACTAAGCATGGGAAGGACGCAACAAACACATATGCTTCCTAGGGGTGTTTAAAAATATCCAAATCCAAAATCCGATCCAAACTATCTGATATCCAAATCTGAAACTATCCAAAAATTCGGATATCCAGATTAGGATAGTGATTTTAAAATTTGTTGGATGTTTCGGACATTCGAAATATACGAAAACTTATTTTTATCGGATATCCAAAAATGTCTGACTGATTTAGATATCCGCACATGTAACAAACAGTCTAAATGAACTATGTCTCATTGATTCAGACATCTGTCTCTTTAAGAGCTGAAATAAACATGCGTTTATTTCCAATCTATATGCCTAGCTTATCGTTAACGTGTATATATATTGCCATTAAATAAACAACGTTTAGTATTATCATGAAAAGTTTAGATACTACTATTCAATGAATAATCTAAGACTATAATATTCAGTGCATGAGGCAGCTAACATGGGAAGGTGTTCTTGTCAATCTTTTCTTCTTTTGGTTACGTATTGCAGGTCCCAAAATTTACCATTATTGCAACTTTGAAAAGCAAAAGATTTTTTTTAATAGTTATGTGTTTGTCATGAAAAATATTATATAGTTTTTCTTTAAAATAAATAAATTACAATACGTTATCTTAATACTTGTAAAATGCGTGATCGAATTTCATGTTTCCATTTCTTAATTTCGTATTATCATAACTGTTTCATATAATTTAAAACACCCTAATCCATAACGGAAACATTAAGGTGTCACATATATGATTATTTTTTGAACAACATATATGATTATTTAAAAACACAATATTAAATTGTAAATATAATTATGCATTTGATTAAATTGTTATTACAACGAAAAAGAATACAAGTACAAGCACAAGCACAAGCACAACATGAAACCTATGTTAATTCTTTACTAGGTCCAAAAATAATATATGTAGCGTTTCAACAAGCAAATCTGAAACATGTATGAAAATAGTATCGTCAACACAAAATATGTTGGTGATCATACTTAGTTTTGTCGGTCCCAACCCAAACCAGTTTAAGCCACCTTAAAAAAAATTGATAAGCCAAACTGGTTTAAATGCTAAAACCGGCTTTGAGGCAGATCCAAATATTTTGGGTAGGCTGGGTTTACAACCTAAAACTGGTTCTTAACCCGAATCGGTTTGGTAAAACTGGTTTGAAACCTAACTAATAAAAACTGAGACGGTTTGGGCCCACACTTGTATTTGTCCACTTCTAGCATCGGGTTGGGGCGTGATCGCGTGAAGTAAATTTGTTAAAAATAAATTCATTAATTTAAACAAATCAATAATTTAGAGTACCCATCATTACATTTTACATTTTAACTAGTAAGTAGAGACAAACAGTGGCGAAGCTTGATCCGAAGGTTCGGGGGGTCGGAAGCCACTAGTTTCGGGCGGTCGAAAACCTGTTTCGTGGGGTCGAAATCCTATATTTCCAAAATTTTCTATACGAATACTATATAATCGGAACTTCAGCACAAAAATTCCGGAGGGGGGGGGGGGGGCCTCCCCACCCCAACTAAGTTGCGCCCCTGGAGGCAAAACTACCGTTTTGCCCTCTGTTCACACTTCAAATTACATCTGTGTCATCCATTCATACACTATTCCACCGACAGTGAATTAATATATATAGTAAAGTAATGGGTGTGAAAAATAAAAAACATTTTTTTTTAAATATATTTTATGTTCTTCATAAAGCAAGTAAAATCGAATTATCTGGTGCACGTGCATAGCGTATTTGTGCCATAATTTGAATGGGGTCAATATATGAATTGTCTCCCACCACCAAAAGTGAAAATCTATTGTACTACAGTGTTACCCATGCCTACATTTCGATATGTACAAATATTTTTTTTCCTAGAAACATATCATAATTCAGAAACTCGTAAGCTTTTACATGACGTGAAGGTTTAACTGTTTAAGGGTAACTTGATTCAGTAACTTTTTTATTTGAGGTCAAGATATTTTAAATTGAACAGTTTACCGGTAAAAGGCAACAAAAATGATAATTAGTGGATTCTGATCGTATATGTAACATCTAAAAGAGTGTGCAAGTCCTAAGTTTTGCATCATAATTTTTGTTGCGTTCTACAATTTAATACCAAGTGATGTGTGTATTAAATGGATGATTCTATATTATGGATTGCAAAAATAAAATGTCTCTTAGGGTCATTTCTTTAGTCAATACACTTGAAAACACTTTAGGGAGGGCAGAACGCTACCAGCAAACGGTGCTGGTACCCTACTACTTCCATGGGTTTACCGCCGCCGGTGACTTGATTAGTAGGTTCCGTGAAGTCCCGTACTCCATTTTCGTGGTCTACCTCACGTGTGCAGAGGAGAGAAAGGGAGATGGAGCGCGCGACGCAAAGAGAGGGTACCCAGATGCTTTTGGGGTAGTGTTGCCGGTAGAAGGGGTTCACGGGTGGGGGTCCAGGTGGCAGGCTGCGATTGGTGTAGTGGAGCTACTCCACCGATGCTCTACGATGAGTGCCTCGTCCTCCCTTATCTTTTTTTTTTCATGTTAAGAATCCAATGACTCATTATATTAGACCATTTTAGTTCTAAATATGGAAAGATACCGTAACTGTATGTACTTGATAACTTTTAGCAGTGTTGTAAAAATCGGGATTAATCAGCGCTTAATCGCTAGTCGTAGGTTACTGAGTAAATTTTCATCAATCAGTCCATTAATCGATGGTCAGCCTAGTCGGGATTAGTCGGACCTAGTCGGCCGTCCAAAAATAGGCGATTCTAGCAAGATTTTGGCAAAAATCTGTAATTCCGGCCAACTTCCGGACAAATCTAGCCAAAACCTGTAAATTCCGGTAAGTTTCCAATCAAACGATATAGATTCTTGCGATTAGTCATGTACACTTAAAAAAATGGGTCGATGAAGGGTTAAAACATGTTTATTTAAAATAGTTGCCTATAAAAATGTGTGTACATATATAAAAAAAACTGAAAATTACATATAAAAACCCCCCAATCCAATTAATCCCGATTAATCGCTAGTTTCCATCCCATCCCACCGGTTAACTGGCGCCCAACAAGTTCAACCAACTTTTAGTAGCATAAACTTTTTATTCTAAAAACTATCTACCATCAGCCAACTTCTTCTCAAGTAGTAATTGCCTACAAGATCCCATTAATTACTATGTTGCATTCATGTAAATGTAAAAAACACACTTTTAAGGTTTCTCAGTGAAAGGTCAAAAACTTATTTTCCGAACTTTCTTTGTTTGAATTCACTGACTAACTAAAAGGTAAGATAAAATAAAAACAACAAAAGCGTGATTAAATAAAAAGTTACAATATCAGAAACTATGCACCTTGTGGTTCTTGGATCCAAACATTGTTGACTTCGCGCAGTTATGCTTTGTCTTTGAGCATAACTACACATACGAAACAAAGTAACAGGCAAGCTCGAGATTTCTCTACGACGAACTTCACATGTGTTGTTCCCTGTTAACCAGTCAATTTCACATTTCTCATGCATACTTTATAAATGCACCTTCGCCGCTGCATTCCAGTTTAAATTGATATCCTTAAGCACATGGATCCATACGTAACCAGCAAACTACTTGTTCCTCATTACTTTCCACTTGAGCAGGGATGATTTGATCTACAAACACAAATATAAGATATGCCAATCTGCAAGAAATAGTAGTGAATTAATAAAGACGTGAAGATTATAAAAAAATGTATAGGAAGATTAATTAGAAGTAACCAAGTGGTAATCTCAATTAAATCCTGAATGGTATCCATTTAGAAAGAGGAGATGCATCACTATGAAGAACATCAAAACAATCACCATCAATCCTGAACAGTAAATTTGAATTACTATGGGTAATAATTGAATTTAATTGTAATTGTTAACAGAAAGTAAGACATGTTTAAATTGAATAAAATTTGTCAAACACATTAATTTGAGTAGGTGGCCAAACACTATTTGTTTGAGCATAAACTTCTTTGTAGTTTAAATGTACACTGTCTTATGAGCAAAAGAAAATTTATATCAGAAAACGTATCTCTATTTTTTCGTTGGACTTATCATTTTAATAATTTATATATTCTTACTTGTATTTGATTGGATAATGAATGTTAGTACCATGTATATATATATATAACAACAATTCAAATTTGTTGTTCATGATTTAATGGTGAGAGTGGTGATTGTGTTGATGTTATTCATTTATTCATAGTAATTCATCTCCTCTTTCTAAATGTATACCATTCAGGATTTAATTGAGATTACCACTTGGTTACTTCTAACTAATCTTCCTACACATTTTCTTATACTTTCATCTACTTTAAAAATCATAACATAGTTTCATTTTTGAGTTAATGGCCAAAATCGTCCCTGAGGTTTGGCCAGTTTTGCTACATCAGTCCAAAATCGAAACTTTTTACATCTGGGTCCTTCTGTTTTACATTTTGTTGCCAAATTCGTACCTGACACTAAACCCAGTTAACTATTGTCGTTAACTCTGGGGGTATTTTTGTCTTTTTGGCTGCCCCTTTTTTAAAACCCAGTTTAAACAAAGTTATTCATACCCCCAAAAGACAAAAATACCCCCATAGTTAACGACAATAGTTAACTGGGTTTAGTGCCAGGGACGATTTTGACCATTAACTCTTTCATTTTTTCTTTTAAGTTTTAACAAATTAGCTGCATAATTTACATTTACCAAATGTGAAAGTATGCTGCAATTTAAAGTAATAATCCGAATAAACTACAAGAATTAACCAACATATGTCATTAAGATTCCTAGAATAGATAATTGATAATTACCCGGTTGGTTACTCATCCAAGCCAGAGACTCCGGACTTCCTAAGCCGGCAAATTCTTTTACGATGACTCCTCCCTTGTTTATGTTGTTCCCACTCATATGCCCCTCTAAGCACCTTATTTCCACATGCCTGCAAGTAAAAGTGGTTATTATTTATTAACTGCAATCGCCACCAAAATTTTAAAAACAAAAACAATTTGATTTTGGTCCATCTATTTATGAATGAGTTCACTCGGGTTATGTATTATATCTAATGAGTCAAAAGTGTATAACAAGGAATATTAGCCCAAGGTAAACAAACAAGTTAAAAGGGTTTTAAAGAACAGAACCTATTATATCATTTTATTTGAGAAGGTTGTTTTTTTATACAAAAAAAAAAAAAATTAATGTCATGTTCGGCACACTAACTATATATGGAAAAAGTAAGTATTGGAAAAGCCGTTTAACTCGCAATTTTGTCAGTTCTATAAGACACCCTTTCCAAACATGTAACTGAAAAATCTTTCACATGCAAAGTTGAAGGATTGGGAGGTGATTAAGGGACTATAAACACCATATATACAGCTTATAAAACAAGTAACACAGCAGCATGGAACTAGCCTTGCATATATGTTGTGTCCATAAATCCCTTTCCATCAGTTTTAATCCTTTAATATCATTTCTTGCATCAAAATCACACTTCATATCTTTTTCAAGATGAAATTTGATTATTTCGATTGATGGTTTGACCACATTTGCAGTCCATGACTCTTCGGAGAAGCCTGAAAATAAAACAAACCGAATATTATTGAAATTGACATTCCTACGTCGAAAAAAGTACACAGTATGCCCATATTATGGATTAAGACTTCTTACTATTGAAAAATATGGATTTGGTCCCAAAAGTTTGCCACTTTGTAATGTGATTGCTCTTTATCATTAACAAATGTCACCCCCCCCCCCCCCCCCCAAAAAAAAAAAAAAAACTCCTAGTTGTCTAATCTGGCTACATCATTACGATACCAGCCGAAAGAATCTAGCACTGGTGCCTCCACATCATCCTCTGTGGTGGTTCCCTTCTTTTTCTTCTTCACACCTCCAAGAAATTCAACTCGTCTGCCTCTACTGTGTAAACTCAAAACTGTGATCGGTTCTTTGTTGACAACCGTTCCACCATTCATGTTGTTGTGTCAACACTTTTGTATTCAACGACCTCTCCTCCTTCACAAAGGTGTTCATCAATCTGTTGCCAAATCTGAGCATTCCAATTGAATTATGAACCGCAATACTGTGGTTTATAAATCCAATTTAACCTTCTTTTTCCCATCAATGGCAATTCAATTTGTCTTCTTAAAGCTATAGATCCTATCTATGTATGTCATTTTTGTTTGGTTTTCGACTTTCGTTGGTTTAGGTCTACAAATCTGAGACATGCTAATATAGGGTTTAAGTTTGTCTTAGATGGTTAATATCTGCAAACCCGGTTTCCAAACTGTTGTTGTCATCCGAAACTTTGGTTTTAATTTCAAAATTTGAGCAGGGAAGAGGTTCGGACTGTGTATTATTTAATTATCTTTTGTTTTAATCTAGAAGGGATAAATGGTCATTTCACATGCATTTAAAGGCTATTCGTAACGTCTGTTAGTGACAAAAACCAACCGCATTACAAAGTGGCAAAAGGCTGGGGATAAATCTGTAAAAATTAAAAGCAAGGACTCAATCCATAACGTGAACATACTCACATAGCACATTAACCATCCAAGTAATTAACTCTTCCTACATCCCATGAAAACGGCAACAATTTCATTCTCAGGAAAGCTTTAAAGTTAAAATTACATATTTGCTCATCATCATTAAAACATATGAGTTTTCTTTTAAAAAGAAGATAATTAGATAATTACACATAAGTTGATGATATTGTTCAGTCCATAAAATATTTTGATTCTTATATTTAAGACATTTGACAAATGGTAAAGCACTTCACTTAAACTAGAATACTAGACTGCAAGTATGCAACGTCAAATATACTATGATACCATATACCACTTTATAACAAGGGGTATGAGAAAAAAACATACATGAGAGACATTCTGTTGCATCAACATAATGTATGCTCCAACCAAACAATGTTTGTAGCCGATTAAGCCTTCTTTTCTGGGAAATAACATGATTAGAAGTTCTAAATTATAAACAATGATCAGAAGAGTAGGACAATATATGTAAATCATTTGTATCAACAGATTCAATAGTGCCTTGCCTAATAATAATAATAAGATCTGATAAGAGTTCAGAGTTGGAGAATGGGTCAAAAGTCAAAACAATTTCAGGTCGAAACTAGTCATTTAAAATCCATACGAAAGTGCACAGAGTCATGGTGCATTGGTGCAAACACTTCTTTTTGTCTTTGAAAAAAGTATGCATAGCTAATGTGTTAATTTTACAAAAACAATATTGTTACACTAACCATCTAAATCTTTGAATAAAAAAATTTAGGGAAATGGATGTGTTAATAAAACAAAGAACTTTGGACGAATCTCAACCCGTTTGGCCCATTTGACTCATTCCCCTTTTTAGCTATTACTTTATTTTATCTGTTTTGTATAACACATAACATAGGAAAACAGGTCATAATCGCAACTCTATAACTATTAATCACGATTACTGAAAAGGGGTGGTTGAAAACTATTCACCTGACGACGAACAAGCCTTCTGGTATTCAGTTTAACTTTGTCAATAGCATCTTGAAGAAGCTGTGTCAGTGGGTTCTCACCAGATGTACTCAAAATTTTGTTCATATTTTCTTTTAACTTCTCAACAGATGTAACTGCCAACCCTTGAGAAAGATAAACTCTTAAAAAGTCCTCAAACTCCCTGACACCAATGGCTTGCCTTAAACCTCGAGTGTAAACAGCCTCAGGGTTAAAAATATCATAAACTTCTTTAAGTAAACCAGAATCGATCATCTGATCCACCCTTTGATCCACAAATTTGTCTATAACAGGGAGAGAAGCGTCCACACATATAAAACAACAATTGTATCTCAAATTATCAGCATCTCCCCAGTTCTGCTCAGCCGCAAGCGAGATTAAATTAAAACTCAGTAAAATAGTTAAGGCTAAGTTTACATCAAAAACTGGGGTCTCATCCAATTAGTCGAGGAAGGCAATTCCAATTATTCACAGTATGTAGAGCTACCAGTTTCAACCCCATTCCTTATATATAAATCAGTTTTATATTATGTTTAATCTCTTTCAGATTAAACATGTAATAGAAAAAAAAATAAAAACAAAAGGGTCAAATGGGTCAAAAGTCACCCACATTGTACTTCTACTGCATAAACCACCTAAATCATTTTATCAAAAAGAATAACAACAATTCAATATTTGGTTAATATAAGGGGGAATTGGAATTAAATAATTCCAACTTTATCGGGTTGGAAGACAATAATCCCAACTTGAAAACTGGAATCTAACAGGCCTAACTTGTCTCGGTTTTTATCAGGTTGGAAGACAATAACCCAGTTAGTTTTCTGCCTACGTGGTATGCCATTTTATGCATTCTATTGACCCATTTCTACTTTATGACATGTCACGTATGCAGAAACCTAACTGGGTTAAACCCAGTTAGTTTTGGTCCAGTGAAATAAAAACCAATACAAGTTAGGCCTGTTAGATTCCAGTTTTCAAATTGGGATTATTACCTTCCAACCCGACAAAGTTGGGATTATTTAATTCCAATTCCCCTAATATAAGCATATAACTTACGATTACTATTTAAAGAAAACAAAATTTTAGGAGTTAGGACAAAGTGTTTCAACTTTCGAGTTAAGCCTACCACCCTACACATACGAAAACTATTCCCTTTGACACCTAGCGCATTTTGACCCATTACCCATACCTGCCAACCTGCTCATTCTGTCCTCTATAAATATATGTTTCAGAAGGATATGCAGTACGAACCTCCAAAGTCTTCTCTTGAAGATATTTGCTAGGAAGAACACCAGAGGAAGTATATAAATGAAGGTATTGACTTATCTGCGTAATTTAAATCACAATTAACATGTAAGCCTGATTTGCAAAACTACAGATGAGCGAGTGCATATCATTCATACAGAGATCATCAGCTACAGTAGTAAATCATTTTAAAACATGACTTCACTTACCTTTCTATGATCATTTGGATGAATTCTATTAGCAGCAACTGGATCAATAGCCTTGAGACTTTCATAACTATAACTAAAATTTTCTTGCTCTGACACCAGTTGAATATGTGGTTCTTTATCTCCTGTTCACAACAAGGGTGAGTATCAATTCATGTCCACCTGTTAAAAAGTAAGCACAAGAAGTATTAAACAAAAGATGTTGTTGACCATTAGTATCATCTAAGCAGCTGTCATCTGTATCTCCAAGTGATTCGTCTAAAAGGAATCGGCTCACAAGTGCCTGAAAACCGCAAGAAGAAACAAGGCACACAATTTAAGGTCAGGAAAATGCAAATCAAACACAACCATAAATTGAAGTCGCAAAAACAATATATACCTACCTGAATATAGTAATTTGTGCCTCCAACAATGACAGGTAAGTGATTCCTGGATGTTATATCACGGATAAGCTGAAAATCAAAATAAGAATGTTCTAACTGAAGCCTATCATATCGCAAAACAATAACAACACAGGAAGAAGAGGAAGAAGAAGAAAAATAGTCGGCCCGCTACTCGGCCCGCTTACTTCTTATTGCTGGAACAATATTCAAGAACGTAAAAAAAATATGAAGATGCTATCCCTATTTATTATAATCTAATTTAACCCCCAAGCTAAATTAAATAAGGAAAAACCAAAATTAGGAAACAATCCTACAGCATCCTTATTCTAGAATAATAAAATAACCAACCATTTAATTCTAACCCTTAACTTTATACTGAAATGGACATCGCAACATTACTACGCAATGGACCAAGTATATCCACCCATAGCAGAGCTGTTGGTAGCGTTTGGGGAGGGGTGTGATTGTTACGGTAATATTAGTGTAAGGACAAAAGTGTATAACAAACAATGTACTTGAGCGGTCCGATGAATAATAACGGGATATCGATGATTTGAGTAAAAACCTTCTTCTCAATTAGTTTCTTTCTTTTTCTATAAATCGACCGTAACAGTGATAGTGGCAAACAGTTCAGATTTTTTCCCCTTACCTCTATCCCAGGGAATAGAGAGGCTACTCCCGCTAAGACCCCGCCTCCAAAATCCTTTGTTTACTTGTACAGTTCAGAATAAATGCAAGCAATGATAGTTATAGAATCTCAATAAAGGGCAAACACAATGCAAAAGGACCCCCCCCCCCCCCCCCCTGTGGCCTATCCTTGCCCTGCATTGCTTCCTGACCTCCATCAAACTACTAAATGGACAATCAATTGATAGATACATGCCTTATGTGTATATATACAGAACAATAGAACTCACAGGAATCGCGTAATCTCTAAAATCCTTTGCAGTAAACTCGACCATAGGGCTGATTGTACCTAAGAGATGGTGTGGCACTCCTACATAGACATAGAATCCCAAAATGAATAACAAATCATTTAGGTAAGAACAAACTGAAGAGTGTCAGTTTAATAGATAGAACGTGCATAAGTCAGTTAGTGAGTCAACTGTTCAACTGTGTCAGCTTTCAACAATGCATAAAGCACAAGCGAAAGCGTTCAGAATTGATAACAAACTACCTATTCCATTTTATCTCTTCTCCTTTAAAGTATGTGTTAGTGTGCATTTCACTAGTTAACCCACGTACTTGACCACTACTAATCAGTGTTGTAAAAATCAAGATTAATCGCCGAATGCCAATTAATAGGTAATCGACAAGTTTACTGATTAAATTCCACCTAGTCTGACACTCTCGATACGCAGTCAAAATCTTTGAAGCATTTGAAAAACTATACACAAACTTTTACAAAAAAATTGTATGGTAACATAACTATCCCACCGCCCGACCAACGCCTAACGATTTTTACATCCATGCTGATAACTGATAATCAGTGTACAGTGTCACAATCCAGAATTAAATATTAAACAAAATTACATCAAAATGTACTCAGATATAAATAATATCATAAAAATTAATGAAACCTTTCTGATCATGAACTGGAACTTTATTAGTCAAAACATCCAGTCCTTCATACACCTGATGATTCAAAAACTCACAATACAGATAACAAATGCTTCAATATGATGTGTGTGTGTGTGTGTATATATATATATATAAAATCAGCGTAATCATACATAAAATTGTGCAAACCTGCATAGAATCAGCGTTAATGATTTCAATAGGGAAGTGTGAAGCTAGATCAATAGCAAGACGTGATTTTCCTGAACCTGTTGCTCCCATTATCACCACTACTTTAGGCTTTGTATTATAAATTTTAGCGTCTTCTTGTTCTTCTTCGTTAGGGTTTTTAGGGTTTATGACACTGTTATTCTCCATCTTTAACACTGTCTTTCGATGCGGTTGCAGGAGTTTTAAAGTCTATCGCTGTCGATGTCGTTCCCCGCGTGTTGCAGAGTGGCGCAAAACTATGTCAAGTTGTATCAATATCAAATTATCGCTAGCGACCACTAACACTGAAAAAACTCGTGAACAAAATAAATAAAAAAAGGAAAACGAACACCAAATGAAAAGCAGACGTAAAATCGTTGAACTACGCGTGCTTGTTGCTACGTGTTAATGCGAATAAATTGGAATGAACCGTAAAACTTAGAAAAGTAACTAAGTTGATCTGGGATTCGCGCATTGTGATGAACCTGTCAAACGGGTAAAAATAAAGGTGTTGGGACGGGCATGTCAAACGGGAAAATATAGACGAAAAAACTTTGAGCCCTACACGCACGTTGCGGGGTGTTAACTCGCAAAATTTAGAACGAAACGTAAAATGAAAAACTCGTGAAAGATGAAAAAGTATAGGATCAAAGTTGAAAGTAAAAAAATGTTGGGGTTAAATTGCAAAATATAAAAGCTTTGGGTTTAAAGTAAAATATATCAAATCAAAGTGTTAAATTGCTAAAGAGGAAAGGTTGTGGATTAAAAGTGAAAATCATTTTTTTTAAACTCTCGAAACCTATTTTACAACACCATGAAGCACCAAAAACTTGGTCATTATAGGATTTGTAATTAGTCCAGACTTTACTAGGGACGACCTAAGCGAAAATAGAAGGTGCAAGCTTGCCTAATAAGTCTAATGGTGGATGACACCAGTGGCCCATGTCATAAGCGAGAAGAATTGGTTAGCACTCAAGCAACCAGTTGTGTGCCACGCGGTCATCTTGATAGATGACCTCGTGACACTTGATTGTCATTCTCTATCCCACGCCTCTTGTTGTCACCTACTTTATATAAAGTCATATATAAATTTACATATTAATTTATTTTACCCATGCCAATCAAATAAACATTTTTAAGTAGGCAATATAATAAACACATTAGTGTTTTGATAACGAGAGTGAATCAATAGGGGCGACGACTAAACTGACTGTTTTGTTACTAGGTAATGGAACGTAAACAGATAAACTGGTTGTTTGAAAGCAAATCGTACAAAACCGTGAAAAGGTGTCAGAAACATTAATCACAACATGCAATGGCCATTGTTTATCCATCCATTTACGACCTTACGAAAAAAGTGGCTACACATTGCCAATTGGCCGAAGGCTCAAACCCGCTCTATTATCACTCTGTCACTAAGATGTCTTAAGGCTCTATGCAGCTCCATCGGGTGCTCGAGAGTGAGTTGTTCCGTCTTATTTTGTAGTAATTCATCAACGGAGTAACCTAACTCCCGACCAATGATACGCAGGAAGTGTAATTAAGACCGGTCCAAATGATTATATGAATAATAAGCATCACAAACGTCCAAAGTATTGCATAAGTACCCGATAAACCCAAATGTTTAAAAGATTATAACAACAACCAGTCAATTAAACACAAATGTAAATAAATATAATCTTCAAACATTTGCCCCATCACAACAATCTTTTAAACCAAATACCAAAATTTACACAGATATAAAACTACATGAACCAAAAGTACAACATCGCGCCCCCACCCTTGTGGTGGAGTGGCATAGAAAATAATAGGTAGAGCCTAGCCTCTTTGAGGTGTCAGGTTCGATCCTTAATCCCATTGGGTTTTACTGATTTTCCAGACAGTGCCTTCGGGCAGGTGGGGGGTCAGGTTTTCCCGAAACTGGTATCTTGGTGGGTTCTGACTACCTACCTGTGAACGAGTATCTAAGACGTGTCTTCACCTAGAAATGTAACCAATTGGTGGGTACCCGGGAGATCGTTTGTATACAACTTCACAAAAAATACTTGCCAAATCCTCTTAACCCAACAACAGTCATAGCATCCAACATTGTTACACAGCAGAAGAGAGCTCTTCACAGCTATGGAAAACCTTCATCAACAATGATGTTAATCTCCACCACCATTAAAACCTTACTATTTTTTATCTGAAAACCCAGTTTTATTAGCCTATAACATGCGTTCAAAAGACCGAATTTCATACTTTTATGATGGTATGTTAATATGTTTCCCCTCATCCCTTTTATAACATCCTTTCATAATAATATTATTAATGATTTGGAGATACATAATCTTGATTCTTGAAATATCCTAATTCAGTTATATGCAATAGCCTTTCTTTAGTTGTTTTTGCTTAATATTATTATTATTATTATTATACCCCTTACCTTAATGTACTGTTGACCCTCTTGAGTTAGATGTATGTTTTAACAGGAAAAATGAATGAAAGATCCTTTTTTTACTTGTTTTTGCTTAATAATATTGAACCCCAGAAGTTAATGTACTGTTAACTGTTGAGATAAATGTATGTTTTTACCGAAAGAGGCAAAGCTTGGTTCTCGAATCGCGCGCGCGCGTGTGTGGGGGGCTCAATTTTTTCGATCGGTAGTGGCCAAATCGCCGGGGGCCGGACTCAATTTACCTATGAAAATTGCAAATTTCCAACTACTGTGCCAAAAAAGGGGGGGGGGGGAGTGGCGGATCTAGAAATGAATTTCAGTAGTATCGTTTTTCATTTCAGTAGCAACGTTTCCTTGTGTGGGGGGGGGGGGGGGGGGGTTTCGATTGGTAGGGGCAAATCGGCGGGGGCCGGACTCAATTTACCTACGAAAACTGCAAATTTCCACTACTACGCCAAAAAACTGGGGGCGGGGTCCAGGGCACCCCCTGACACTAACAATCATTCGCCCCTGTTTTTACAGGAAAAATGATTGCTTTAGTTTACTTTTGGTATAAGAGATATGATTCTTTGGATAAATTTGGTTATGGAATTTGGAATTTATTTTTGCAGGAGATGTTGGTAATGTTTACTTTGGGCCAAACCATCCGATGAAGCCGCATCGGTTATGTATGACTCATCATTTGGTGTTGTCCTATGATCTTCACAAAAAGATGGAGATTTATGTTAGTTTTCTTTTTTGTCTTTTAATTGGTTTTTGGTTATGAGGTTGATTCGCGTTGTTTGATGATATGTAATGCATTAATGTGAATGATGTGTGATTTTTAATTCAGAGGCCTCACAAGGCATATCCGGTTGAGCTAGCACAGTTTCACTCGGCTGATTACGTGGAGTTCTTGCAGCGGATAAACCCCGACACGCAGCATTTGTTTCCCGAAGAAATGGCAAAGTGTAAGAAGTTTGTTTGGTGATACTAATAAAAACCTTTAGCGTGTTTTTACTGTTTCTAACACGTAATTTGTATTTAGTTAAACTTGGAGAAGATTGCCCCGTCTTTGATGACATGTTTGAATTTTGCCAAATATATGCCGGTGGAACAATCGGTAAGCTTCATGTTATAGAGAATTATATATAAAGTTCTAGTTTTGATTAGACATGTACAAACCGTTTTTTTTGGCCAAACCGGTCCGGTTTATAAACCGGATCGGTTTTTTTTATTAAGATAAAACCGGTTTTTATCCAAACCGGTCCGGTTTTGGAACCGGTTTTTAGCACCAAACACTACCATCTATTGGAATCGATTAGGACCGGGTTTAAAACCGGTTTTTTTTTTTGCCAAACCGGTCCTCCAATATCCAAAATACCTTGCTTATACCGTTTTTTTTTTCTTAAAAACCGGTTTTTTACCCAAACCGGTTCTTCTCTCAAACCGCTTTTCAAACCAAACCGATCCACGAAACCACAAACTGCTCATAGGACCGATGTATAGGGTCGGGTTCGGACCGGTTGCTCTCCAAACCGGTTTACCGGTTTTTTTCTCAGGCCGGTTTTAAAAACCGGTTTTTTTTGTACACCTCTAGTTTTGATTACTTTTATACATATATTGTATTTAACCATTTATCTTGCTAGCAGACGCTGCACGAAGATTAAATAATCAGCTTTGTGACATTGCGATAAATTGGGCTGGGGGATTACACCATGCTAAAAAGTGTGAGGCGTCTGGATTTTGTTACATCAATGATCTCGTGTTGGGCATTTTGGAGCTTCTTAAGTATCATGCACGGGTTCTGTATATTGATATCGATGTGCATCATGGTGATGGTGTTGAAGAAGCCTTTTACTTCACCGACAGGTAAGTAGGTAGCAACAATATCGTGTTCTGTCGTTTAAAAACTGCGATAAGTTGATTCAGCTAGTATCCCTTTTGGAAGTTTAGATGCCCGTGTGACCGACCGTATTTTATGTTGCTCTAACTTGTCAGGGTGATGACTGTTAGTTTTCACAAGTACGGAAATCTGTTCTTTCCTGGATCAGGCGATGTTAAGGTATTCTACACTCTATAGCCTACACTTTCGTATTTACTGTATAGCATAGTTATCAAAGGCGTGAGACGCACTCAAGGCGCTTAGGCTCCGCCTGTGGTCTAGGCGAGAAGCGCAAAAAAAGCGCGGGCATGAGAAAAAAAACGCAAATAAAAAAAATAAAAAAATCACCAAATCATTACAAATAACAATCATCTTATAAAATAATATAAATATAAACTGACTGATTTAGCCTTTGATAACTATGTAGTAGACAAAATTAGTTGATGGTAAATCAATGAGTTGAGGTGTTTATATATTGAAAAATAATTCAATATCTATAAGTGTTATAAAAATATATTTAAAAAAAGATTTGATTGAGATTTAGATATATCTCTATAAATTGGTAAGTATTGGTCGATTACATTAGCCAGGGGACTAGGTTTTAAAAATTAGACCGTGGCTTTTTTTTATCTAGGAGGGAAAAGCGAGATCCGGTGGCTTCTAGGAAATTGGTCGCCTAGGCGGTCAAGGCGATGGTTTTTGATAACTATGCTGTATAGTTTGATTTTAGGCTTTGAACCGTTCTTCATTTTGTGGGTCCTCTCTTCATTTAACCTTAAAGCGTAATACATTGGGAGGTCGTTATAAAGCTCGAGTTAGAATGATACCTTGGTTTTAAAGCGCAAAGCGCATCTAGGCGCAACCCCGTGCGCCTTATGTAACCCAAGGCAAGCAGTGTACAAAAAGCGCAAGAAAAGCGCAAAAAGCGCCCTAAAAGCGCAACAAAAAAGCGCGCTTTTCGTACACATGATGTTTTTGTGCTTAAATTTGTTATACATGTAGCTAAAAGGTTGTACATTTAAGTTAAATCATATATATACCTTATTTGTATCTATATTTTGAGTAAATAATGTTAAAAACCTATAGCATACATAAAAAAATATATAATCGTCTTGCGCCTCGCGTACGAAAAGCCCACCGCTTTTGCGCTTTGCGCTTTGGTTTTAGACCTCGTTGCTTTTGTGCGCTTCGCGCTTTTTAAAACCAAGAATGATACTCATTTATCTATTTGATAATTTTGTTTCTGTAGGAGATTGGGGAACGAGAAGGAAAGTTCTATGCAATTAACGTTCCTTTGAAGGACGGCATAGACGACAGCAGCTTTACACGTTTGTTTAAAACAGTAAGATACCTTTTTTTTTTGGATACAATTTTGTTGTGGTGCTGGTTTTTATTTATCTTTTGATTTTGTAGATAATTTCAAAGGTTGTTGAAACATATCAACCGGGTGTGATAGTTCTCCAGTGTGGAGCAGATTCGCTTGCTGGGGACCGCTTAGGCTGCTTCAACCTCTCTATAGATGGTGCTAGTCTTATTGTAATCGGAACTCTTTTAGTTATCGTTTTCAGTGCATTTGCATCGTATCTATTACTTTGAGTTATCGCTGGAGGAACCCTACGTACTTTCATTAAACAAAGGCTTTTTTTATATTTAAAGATAAAAAGGGCCACTCTTGTTAACTTATCCACTTGAATAAGACTGATATAAACCTTGAGGACTCTCTCAATCACAAAAAAAAAGGAGCGACTCAAGCCACTTTTGTAGTGAAAGTAAGTAGTATTTTTTTCCAGAGATAAACCGTAGGGGTGTAAACGAGCCGAGCCGAGCCCGAGCCTGACTAGGCTCGAGCTCGGCTCGTCATGCTTTTATGAAACTCGAGCTCGGGCTCGGCTCGGTTCGAGCCTAATACTTTGAGATCGAGCTCGGCTCGAAAGTAAAATCTAAGAGCTCGAGCTCGGCTCGGCTCGAAATAATTTTAGAACAATTTTAAATAGCTAAAAGCTCGGCTCGAGCTCGCTTTGATAGCTTAAACGAGCCAAAGCTCGGCTCACTAATGTTAAATAGTAGATATTTTATAAATAAAATAATAATTTAAAAATTGTTTGGGCTCGTTTGTGCTCGCGAGCCTAAACGGTCTTTGTATGAAAAGCTCGAGCTCGGGCTCGATAACTAAAAGAGTCATTTTTCAAGCTCGAGCTCGGGCTCGAGCTCGTTATGGCTCGACTCGTTCGAGCTTTTTACCGATCCGATCCCGAGTATCTCTCGAGCCTTTGCGCATCATTTACACCCCTTCATAACCGTAGTATTTTGGGAGATCTTCAGTATTTGCAATTTGACAGATGAATAGACTGATGTTATAATACTTTCTGTTACGTCTGAATATCTTACAGGACATGCTGAATGTGTTAGGATTGTCAAAAAATTTGGTTTACCTCTGCTGGTAAGTCTATTTCACTACTTTTAAATAAATTTTGTTTGTATTCTTAATTGTATGTGTCATGGTTTAAAAAAACGGGTGACGAGCCTCAAGGCGAAACTCTAAGAAAACGAGTTTGAGGCGCGCCTCATGGGGTTCAGATTATACATACGCCTCTAAGGGTTGAGGCGCTAAGAAAATGTGCGCCTCGGGTGCACCTCAGATGGTTTAGGGTGTTATTGATGTGCTTTTTTTTTTTGGTGTTTTAGACTTTTTGGGTCAATTGTTTTATTTTTGATGTGTGTTTTTGATGTTTTAGACTTTTCTAGCTCAAGTATTTTATGTCTTATAGACACATAATTTTTATATTTATTTTTTGACTGCGCCTTGAGCTTACGCCTCAGTTCGCCTCGAGGCTTACGCCTCTTGAGGCGAAGGGAAAGCGTCTCGAGGCTTGTTTCCGTTCTTTTAAACTTTGGTATGTGTTAGAAACTAATATTGAGGGTTTCTGTGCAGGTAACTGGAGGTGGAGGATACACCAAAGAAAATGTTGCGCGGTGTTGGACTGTTGAGACAGGAGTTCTTTTAGATACAGTGCTTCCTGATGGTATATGCTTTTATCATAGTTGATTCAACTCGTGTATTTACTCAGACTAGAACCATTAGTAAATGTTCAATATTGGTCTTTGTAGGAAAATAGTATGACCATAATATCCCTAAAAACATTCCACCTGGACCACTGTAAGTATCATCATTTTTAGGGCTAGTGTGATCATTTTTTTAATAAAATGACTAAAATGGAACAGTTTTGATAACGTCAATGACTAAAATGGAACGGATCAAAGTACAATGACAAACATAAAGCAAACCTTGTTTGCCATTACCCCTAGTGTTAGCTACTCAGCTATACAGATTCTGCAAATTGGTAATTTTCTGGAATCAAATCAAGTGATTAAATGCTTATTTTTGTTTTTTTAAATGGTTATTTGCATTAGGTTTCGGTGGTATTATGTGGAAATTGATGTTTGATTCTCTTGTCTCCTTCGTATATTTGCATTAGGTATCAGTGGTATTCTCTGGAAATAGATGTTTGATTCTTATGTCTCCGTATATTCAGTGTTGCAAAAGGCGGCCTAGGCAGCTGCCTAGGCGCCAGGCTCAAGAAGAAATCGGAATAAGGGCCTGGGCGATGATCTGGGCGTTTTGGCCATTAGGCGGGCCTAGGCGGTGGTTTTTTTATTTTATTTTTTATTTTAATTTTTTTTTTAATTTCTAAGTATTTCTTAGTATTATGTGTATATATCTAAGTATTTCTAAGTATTATGTGTATATATCTTAATATATTTTCAAAAAACACCTAAATTTGTGTATATATTCCAAAACGCCTAATTCCGCCTAATTTTCGCCTAGTCCCGACTAGTCCCTAGGCTAGACCTCACCGCTCGCCTAGCGCCTTCTGCAACCTTGCGTATATTTTGCATGTTTACATACTTCATTACTAAAAGTCTTTTACCCACCAGTTCTCCATGATATAGCTCTAAATATTGCTTAAATATTGTGTACTTATATAGATAATGATCTCCTATTTTTCACTCTACCAATGAATTATGTAGATCGAATTTGGTGTTTTCTTCTTATTATTTGAGTAAAACTTTTATCTTATATTTCTAGAACTTGTATATTCACTTTATTAACGTGTGAACGATGCAGAGATCCCAGATAATGATTATATCAAGTATTTTGCTCCAGAGTGTTCATTAAGGATTCCGACCGCTCATATTGTATGTCATTTCTTCTCTATTTGCTTATTTTGTTTGGTCAGTTGGGTTGCTCAGAGGTGATAATTTCAAATAGTTTACTTATTATATATGAGTTAATTCTGGTTATGTTTAATCTCTAATGAGTTAATGGGCCAAATTAAAGTTTTAGTTAAAAGAAACGGATCAAATGGGTTGAAACTTGCCCAAAGTGTATTTTACTGCATACTACTTTCTAGGGCTGGCATAACAGAATACACGAACCTGTTAAGACACTAACACGAAACCTGTAAACACGAACACGAAATCTAATCATGTCATTTTTTTCAAACACGAACTTGTGTATAACAGGTTAACACGATAAGACACGATAAGGAACACCTAAAATGGGTTAACACGACAAGACACGATAAGAAACACAATAAGACACGATAAGACTTGTTAAGACACGAACACGATAAGATACGGACACGAAACAGGTAAACACGACACGAAAATAAACAGGTCTTAACGTGTTGACCTGTTATAGACACGAAAGCTGTTAAGGCCAAACACGAAACCTGTTAAAATCGTGTAGGTTCGTGTCAGGTTATTGTGTTCGTGTCTAAATTGCCAGCCCTACTACTTTCACAACTGCTTTATGCAATAAATAATGATAATATAAAAGTATCATGGTTTTTGTATTCCTATATACGAGACATTAAATTTCAACTCATTTACTTATGATTTGAGTCGATTTGGGCTATGTTTGATCCCTAACGGGTCAATATGCCAACGAAAAGTTTAAGCTAAAAATGAAACACGTCAAACAAATTTAAAGTAGCTCAAAGTGCATCTTTAATGAATACATCCTTCAAAATCGCTTTATGAAAAAAAAAATAGAACAATGTTGTAAATCATATTGTTTTTGTATTCACACATAATACACACACAATGCATTAGTTATTTATAAGAAATAAAAAGATATATAACAAAATGGGATCGACCTGACGTTTACCAATCTTTACAAAAAATTACCCGTTTTGACCCGTTGCATCAATCTCACATTTAGACAGTGGCGGATCTAGAAATTAATTTCAGTAGTAACGTTTTCCAAATATCGTAAAAAAAAACAAATTTTCCACTACACACGCGAAGTTGAGTAGCAACGGACGCGGCACCTAACTTCAAGCTAGGTCCGCCCCTGCATTCAGATATTTGTGGATCATAATTATATTTTGCTGGTTTGACAGGAAAATTTTAATAGCAAGTCATACCTAGGCACTATAAAGATGCAAGTTCTAGAAAATCTTCGATGCATTCAACATGCTCCAAGTGTACAGATGCAAGAGGTAATTATTTAGGATTATAAAAACAAACTCAAGTACCAAGTAACTTAATGTTGACCGAATAGTTGATCATTTTTCTTCAACAATGTGTCAACCCAAACAATGTGAATATTTGTATGAATTCACATTAAAGATTGAGTTAAATATGTCCGTGTTTTCGTTAATATTGCAGGTTCCACCTGATTTCTATATCCCTGATTCTGACGAAGATGAGAAGAACCCTGATGAACGAATCGATCGTAAGTACAAAATTCTTAGAGATCAAAACGGGTTCGGATCAGAACTGAAACGGGTTGGGTTGAGCTGATCATATAAAGTTTTATGTCTTTCCTTTATTGATTTTTGTAAAGAGTTGATATATTATTATCATCACAAAAACTACATTAGTGCAAAGTTTATTTTAATAAAATAATTTATAAGGTTTTATACATTTTGAATGTGTAAAATTACAACGCAAATCAACCAATTTATCCATAATTGTTGGGAGAGTCTTGTTCATATAAATTTTTTTTAACAGAGCATACACGGGACAAACAAATTCAACGTGATGATGAATACTATGAAGGAGACAACGACAACGATCATAACATGAACGATGTTTAGAATTAGAACTCACATTGACAATTGCATAGTGTTTCAGGGTAGATACTACACATTAGTAAATTTGGGTTCATTTGAACTTGGTTGAAATTACAAAGGAGATAAACAACAGAAGTTCTGATTTATATTGTTTTTGAATAGTTGTATACTTGTATATGTAGTTGTATGCAGATTTTTTGTCATGTGTGAAGGACTTGCACAAGTGTCAAACTGTCAAAAACATAACCAGACTATACTGTTTTTGTTTTTGTTTTAATAGCAAGGAACCCGACATAACGAACAATTCGGATAAGCAATCCAAACACGCTTAAATAAGCTTATTGTTGTACCAAAATGTTATAAGAAGATTAGTTGTTTTAATAAGAAGTCTCAAAACACTCCCTTAAAGAACAAAAAGCATTGCTTGTCAGGTACATACACTTGCAACCCATGTCACCCATTGTTAAAAACTGTTACTAGTTTATTATGTGTTTTACCTCTGTGACTAGAAAATTCGACTTAAAAAGTATCCGTACCGTTTCTAAGGACATGTGGTCTGGCCAAACCCAAACTTGTTTCTAAGGACAAGAACCATTGCTTATCTGGACCGTCTCTAAGGACCGTTACATAGTTTTTTCCTTTTTTTTTTGTTATGATAATCAGCTTTCTTACAAAGAGTGAAGACCTTTTGAGTCTCAGTAGTTTGGCCATGTTAACTAATTGAGTCCAAAACCCAAACTTGTCGTGATCAAAGTCCCACTGGTTTTTAATTTTAACTAACTGAATCCAAATAACAAACGTCATCCAAATAATCTGTGAAATCTCATCACGTGCATAGCACGCAAGGGGTATTTTTGTCCAATCACCCCTATTCTCCGGCGCCCTTTGTACGCATATTTATGTCGTCTTCCTTAAGTTAAAAACCCTATATTTTCATCTCAAAGAAATCGTTCAATGGCTCCGATTGAGTACTCGTATGGTGATGCAACTCACAAGTCTGATTAGAACATCATGAGCCTCAACATACATCGGGGGTCGATTCTATTGTTGTTCAAGAGAGGTAAGTTTGTAAACTAACTACTGAAATAGTCCCATAACTCCCTAAATGTTTGCAATTGAAATGATTAGGGTGCGAATTGTGGATTTGTAAGTTGGACGGATCCTCCATTGTGTAAACGAGCTACTGAAATAATTCCAAGACTACTTAGATCCATCAATGATCACAAAGAGACTGGTAGGAGAAGTGCAATTGAGATCATGGACCGAAATGTGTTTTACTTGAGTTTCTTCGTAATTTACTTTGCGAACAAATGAGATGATTTTGGTCATTTTTTGTATAACATTGACCTAATTTTGGCTAAAATTTTGGAAGCATGTATAAACCTATTATGAATGAAATGCACCTTGTTTGCTTCTGTTGTATATGACATTGGTAATTATGTAACAGATTTGCAATTGGTGTTGTTTAAGTGTATATGACAATGATAATTGGAAGCATCTTGTTTTTTGTTACTCATTTGCAAACAATGTATCACTTGCAGGTTACATGATTGACCAAAACACAAAATGCATAACCAAAACATGCATACATACATACCTAGTTACCTACATACATGCATACATTTGCAAACAAACGCATGTGGTGGGATTTAACAGATTATTTGGATGGCATTTGTGGTTTGGACTCGAGTAGTTAAACTTAGAAACAATTGGGACTCAGACAAGTTTGGGTTTTGTTGGGCTCGCATTTTAGTTGACCTTAATATGCTTAAATTCCGACATTTTTAGGTGAGTTTATGTTGACCGAAACCATACAGGGATTTTGCTTGAATTGTAATAAAATCTCAAAAAAAAAGTTGAATTAATATTAAAAAGACAAAAAAAAAGTTTTTTGAAACTAGACTCCAGTTGTCCAAAAAAACACATTAGAAGCATGTGTATCATAATATTTTTAACTAATAAAAGTTAGAACTCCAAAATTTTTGCAAAGTCTAAAAAAACCAATAATTTATGACAAAATTAAGTGAAAGAACATAACAAAATGAAAGCATGCCTCTCACAAAGGGGCCGAATCGGCGAATCCCTTAGTCGAATAAACTGAATCCCAAGTCCTGAAAAAATAAACAAAAATGTAAGCGAACGATTCAAAAAAACCAATTAAAACTGAATAACGCAGATGAATCGTTAAAGAAGCTTACATCATCAGAGTCCTCTTTCTCTTCAACCTTCTCCTCTTTCTTTGCCTCAGCTGCGGCGGCAACAGGTGCAGCACCGTCACCAGTTGCAGCAGCAACTGCAACACTGCCACCACCGGATGGAACTGAAGCCAACTTCTCCCTGCCGGAAGCAATTAGTTCTGTGATATCTCTACCGTTGACTTCCTTCAATAACAATTCGATTTTGTCTTCATCTGCGTCAGCTCCAACTGCAGTTTACAAGTTGAAGGTTAATTCAAGCTTTTGTCCAGATCACATACACAAATTAGTTTCAAGTCAAATTTGTCACCCCTAGCTCAAACAAATAGCATAACACATGTTTTTTTAAAAAAAAACTAATATTCTGAAACCGAAAACAAAAACTTCAAACGCATTACATCAACAGAAACTCAAACTAACAAAATTGTCAAGCACGTTTAGAGAAAAAAATAGGGGTGTAAATGACACGCAGCGGCTCGAGAGCTACTCGGGATCGGCTCGGCAAAAAGCTCGAACAAGCCGAGCCTTAACGAGCCCGAGCCCGAGTTCGAGCCTGAAATATGACTCGTTTAGTTATCGAGCCCGAGCTCGAGCCTTACATAAAAGGCTCGTTTAGGCCAAACAAATGTTATAATTATTTTTTTATGCATGCAATTTTGTCCTTTGAACATGTTCAATTTTTATTAATCATATTGGTGAGCCGAGCTTTTTCTCGTTTAGGCTATTGAAGCGAGCTCGAGCCGAGCTTTTAGGTCATTTAAAATTATTTTTACATTATCACGAGCCAGGCCGAACTCGAGCTCGAGCTCTTAGGTTTTACATTCGAGCCGAGCTCGAGCCTCAAAAGAGCATGACGAGCCGAGCTCAAGCCTAGCCAAGCTCGGGCTCGGTTCGGCTCGTTTACACCCCTAGAAAAAAACCTTACGAATATAAGCCGAAAAGAAAAACTCCACAATCCTTATAACCAACAAAAACCATGGATGTGAAAAATCGCTAGGTGCTGGTCGGCGGTGGGATACCGACAAACGATTAATCAGGATTAATTGAGTTGGAATTTTATATGTAGTATTTCGAACTTATATATACACAAAGAAAAGTTTTCAGAATTTTATATATAAATTTTCAAACTTGCCAATCAGAATGGTTTAATAAGTACAATTTTTTAAGTACTTTAAAGAATTTGACCAAGACTTGACGGATTTTAACCGACTTAAACCATAGTTGTTAATAGCAACCATTGCGCCTATTATAGCGAATAGTGGGCGTATCACTCACGTGTCACTATATGGTTGATACCGACAAGTAGCTGGAGATAGTGAGATTTTTTAATTTTTTTGGTAAAATATACATATAAATATCTTTAAAATTTTAAAATTTCTTGTCCTGTATCGCTAAACATGAAATAGTTCGCTATCGATACGTAGCGTACCTGATCCAAGAATATTCTTCAAATCATCAGCAGATGGAGAGGTGTTACCACCCAACAAAGCCAACAAATAAGCAGCAACAACCTTCATTCTGTCGCATTAAACAACACAGCTTTCAATCAAACATATCACAAAATGGCATTATTATTATTATTATATTATTATTTCTACATAATGGAACTGGGTATACTTATTTAACAATGTATTAAAGAATACGATACCTGTAATGTGTAATACGTTGTTGAAGACGACGATCTGTATATGTTGCCTCCTTTGTTTTTGAACACTTGGGTTGAAACCCTAATTTTTGACTATTTATAGATTTGTGAGACTGGTCAGTGGGATGTGGGCCGGGCCGGGCCCGGGCGGTTATTTTGTTCTAGTCGATTTTGAACCGGTTTAGCCTAGACCTGTTCGGGGGTTAAGAACCGGTTTTAGGGTTGAAAACCCGAACCCACCCAACCCGATTTGAACCTGGTTTAAAACTGGTTTTAGCGTTTAAACTGGATTTTTTATCAGTTTTTAGGCGGGCTCAAACTGGTGCGGGATGGAACTAATTGTCAACATAAGAATCTAAAACTTGTACAGAATTGTCGGGTAGGGTTACCCAACTGTATAAGATAAATATAGGGAGTGAATATTGAATCCCTATATTTAGAGATAAGAATGTGATGGAGAATGAAATGAGAATGCTTTATTGTATGGACAGAAAACACCACCATCTCTTTACTATGTATTCATAATAACACTCATAATTGCGAAGCGTCTCTTGACATAATAGCATCAGGTGTTTATCTTCACCAAAATAGTGTGAGTTCTAGTCCCACAAAATGGACAATATGTGGATTTTAGATCGTAAAAAAAAACTATTACTATCAATTTATTAACTCTTATTTTGTTTTATAGAATCCGCATGGAAATTTAAAAAAAAATCAAATTGAAAAGGGATGGATCCCCCCATTTTCAGCATACATAAATCTTTAACAGGTTTGGTTGGAGATTAAGAACCCAAACAAACAAACAGTTACATTCATAACCATCTGCTTTCCACCCTCTTTCCAATTCCTCTCTTTATTCTTGGGTATTCAATAAATCATCAAGATTTTGCTTCATTTCATGATCTTTTAACCCAATTTCACATAGGGTTTATACCCATTTCAAGAACTTTAATAACCCATGAAATCACAACATTTTGATCCAAAAATGTTGTCATTCAGCACTTTAATCTTGTTAGGTTATTGGGTCTGAGTTTTTTTTAATACCCAATCCATTAAAAATTTAAAACCATCCAAATTAATCATGAAATAACATTACATATTATTGCACACCACCTGTTCGACGAAATGGCTGACAGAAATGTGGGTTCATTTTATTCAAGTGGGTTACTATCTTGGAAATCTTTGATTGCTTTATTGTCACTTGGGTTAACCGTGTTCATGTTATCTTGGTCGTTAGTGTTGAACTCGGGTCGGTATGAATTCGTTGATCAGAATATGTTTCCTCATTTGAAACATTATAATCCACTAGTAACTGATTATGGACAAGAAGCAGCTCTTAAAGTGTTTATGTATGATTTACCCTCTGAGTTTCATTTTGAGCTGTTGGATTGGAAGCCGGATGGTTACACTCCGTGGCCAGATATTCGTTCGAAAGTACCTGAATATCCCGGTGTGTTAAATGTGCAACATAGCGTGGCGTACTGGCTTACGTTAGATCTTTTAGCCTCGGAATTTGACAATGTAGGTGGACGAAACGCGATTAGAGTGCATAACTCAAGTGAAGCTGATGTGATCTTTGTTCCGTTTTTCTCTTCCATATGTTTTAATCGGTTTTCGAGGTTAAATTCGAAACACAAAACCAACAGGAACAAAGAATTGCAGGAGAAGTTGGTTAAGTACTTAACACGTCAGCCCGAATGGAAACGGTCAGGTGGGATAGACCATGTGGTTGTGGCGCACCATCCGAATAGCTTACTCGATGCAAGAATGCAACTATGGCCAGCCATGTTTATTCTTTCTGATTTTGGAAGGTACCCACCAACTATAGCAAACATTAACAAAGATGTGATTGCTCCTTACAAGCATGTCATCAAAAGCTATGTCAATGACTCATCTGGTTTTGATTCCCGTCCGATCTTGCTGTTTTTCCAGGGAACGGTTTACAGGAAAGATGGCGGCTTTGTCCGTCAAGAGATTTTTTATCTTTTAAAGAAAGAAAAAGATGTTCATTTCGCATTCGGTAGTGTTCAAAAAGAAGGGATTCTTTCGGCGACAAAAGGAATGCAGTCATCAAAATTCTGTCTTAATATAGCAGGGGACACCCCCTCATCGAATCGGTTGTTTGATGCCATTGTAAGCCACTGTGTTCCAGTGATCATCAGTGATGACATTGAGCTACCCTTTGAAGATGTAATTGATTACTCTGAGTTTTGTATCTTCGTTCGAACATCAGACGCTTTAAAAGACAAGTTCCTTATAAACTTCATACGAAGCATCAGTAGAGACGAATGGACTCGGAAATGGGAAAAGCTTAAAGAAGTTGAACACTTTTTTGAGTACCAGTATCCATCCAAGAAGGATGATGCTGTGCAGATGATATGGCGATCTGTGGCGAAAAAGGTTCCTGTTATAAAGAGGAAATTACACGCAGGTAGACGGTTTTCGCAGTTGGAAAAACCTGCGAGTAAGTCAAGTTTTCCATTGCCAAGAAACTTGATATCTTGACAAAAGAAGAAATGGATGGTAGAGGATAGAATGTACAAGGAAATAGGATTGTTAGATGAAAATTTGTTCATTAATACTTGGATCATCAACAGTTTTGTAATGTGACTTGATCTTTAGCTCATGCCTCAAAATTTTGCTAATTTGCTAGACAATAGTTACTGGTAGCAAAATGAGTGGGTCAGACCAAACTGGGTAATTTTTAAGGATGTATTTGAATAAGAGGGTGTTTGGGATTGGGTTTGAATCTGATGTTTAGATTATTGCGTTCGCAGATAATTAGTTTTTAGTATTTGGATTGCTTTGAAAACGCAGATAATCAGTTTTTTAGGCTACCAAAACGCAATAATCTATAAGCAGGTTCACCCCTGTTTTTCCAAAACGCATAATCTGTTTTGAATAATCAATCCCAAACACCCCTAAGTAGAACTGGACCGGACTTAATTCATCTGCACAACCGGTCCAGTTATGTAACCGCCTTCACTTGGCCAACCAGATCGGTAGTTAGACTGGATTTTCGATTTTTATTTTATTAATTTTTTGTTCGTTTTCTTGATCAAACGAACAAGAAGAAATTTAACAAGCAAACAGGTACAAAATCAAACCTTGTTACGATTCTAAAGTTGAGTAGAAAGCTTAGATCCAAACTGAACTAACAAAAATCGAAATGAGAGCAAACAGAAGTGACATTCGAATAAATCAAAGATATGTCACAACCAAAATAGAACACCGAATATGTAGGTAACGTCTAAATAACATATATCATATTAATATTGTAAAAGAATAGTGGAATTACCGACGTTTACATCACATAGTAGTGGTAACTTGATTAGTGTAATCGCAGATGCAACAGTAACACATGTGTTACATATAACAATGCATACATTATTAAGACATTATCGGTAAGACATAACAACGCATACAGTATACCAAGAACTTAAGTAGTGTATGTCAAATTGCATACATTAGTATCTTTAGTTTGTAATGTATGCAACAATGATTACACTAAAGTACAGTTAGTAACAATGTAGTGCAATCAAGGCGTTGATTACACTAAATTTAAACCAGTAACACACCTAGTGTACAAAATGAGTAGGTCAGACACACATGCATGTTTGATATACTTGCATGTTTAAAATAATCAAAATTTATGTGTTACATACTTATAATAATTATCATATTAGGTATGATATTGATATAGTGTAATTAAAAGGAATAACATTTTTACATGCAATTTCACAATAAGTCTTGTTACATGGTAAAGACAAAATATAAAAAGTAAAAAGTTAATTACAGTTTCATTGGTGCAGAAGAAAAACATGGTATTTTTGTAGAATAATCTTTATATAATAATAACAATAAAAATCCAAGGAACAAAGTAGCAAGATACATTTGACAATAATTGGTGCAACTCACACCTTTCTTTTAGCCTTCTTCCCCAAACTCTTTTGTGAATCGCTCGTGAACCTCAAGGTCACTTTTGCTCACAGTCGGCCTCTGCCTCGCTAGAACCTTGTCAAAATCTGTTCGCATGATCGGTGGTGGACTAATCTGCAATAAATTTCATATTAGCTATTTTTAGTATTTTACCAATTTGACCTGTTATCGATACCATGACCCTGAATTGACCCCTGTTTCTATGAACATGTCTTAAAATCAATTGACCCTGAAGAAATATCATTACCTTTTCCGCCAAGCCTTTTGCTGCAAGGTCCTGCATGGTTGTTTGGACAGCCCCAGGTTGTTTTGGACCACATGGTACCCACAATCCATCATTTGTATTAATGAAAAACATGGCATCCTGAGTTTTACGTACGGGTTCAAATAGAACATCCTTAACCTACAAAAGCCATATATATTATTAGACTTGACAGATATGATACGCATTCCAAAATGTTATGTGTGAATCATGGAAGTAAATGTAAGAGCTGCACTTACACAGACAGCAATATCAGAACCAGAAAATCCTTCAGTCTTACGAGCCAAGGCCTCAAAGTCACTTTCGGTTAAGTTGTTTGGTGTATCTCCTAAATGCACCTGTATACCAAAGCCACATTTTATACATTTTTTTTTTTCATAAACATGCAGATAAACCAAGACAGGTGGCACATCGGCCTATTATTAATGAATCAGTACACTCTTATGTTCTATCTCTAACAAGTCAAATGGGTAGAATAAAAAAAGGTAAAGCTAAAAGGGATATGGGTCCACTGGGTTTAATGTTACACGAGTAGAAATTCCCAAAATGTATTTTTAATGCATAGTTGCATACAAAAATCACATTACTGTTTTATATTACACACAGTCGCACACAAAAGATGATTCGATTTGACCCAAACCCATGTTGACTTGTAAACAATTGAAGAAACATCATATTTTATATCAGAAAAAATACATGAATAGAAAGAGCTGCAAAAATAGTAAATATTTGTAAAGGCCTAAAGGGTCATCATTACCTTGAACATGTGTTGTCGTGCCTTCATATCTGGGAGTGGAATGTATATACGCTTGTCAAAACGCCGACGAATGGCCTACAACAATTATTGAAAACAATAACTTAGTTGGCTAGAATTTTTGCAGTTAACAAAAATTATTATTAATTTTCTAAAAGACCTGATCCAGAGCGTAGGGTGTATTGGTTGCTGCAAGTACTAGAACTTTATCATCATTGTGTCCTACACCCTGAAAGAATTAAATGTTCATATCGGTGCTGGCTAATTAGCAAATTATTTTTCTTTTTTGGGTTTTTATAATCACCTGCATCTGAACAAGAATTTCAGTTTTAATACGCCTTGAAGCTTCACTCTCATTACCTTCTCCACGTTGACCACTCAAAGAGTCGATCTCGTCAATAAAAATAATGGAGGGTGCACTTTCACGAGCCATTTGAAAAAGATTTGACACGAGCTTTTCACTTTCTCCCATCCACTTTGAAACGAGATCTGAAGAAGAAACACTGCACCAAACCACCAGTTGGCACTTGCCAACTCATTGGCCTAAGTCCATGAATGTAAAAAAGAAACCAAAATACATGGAAACCATAATTGAAAGTGCTTTTTGGTTCAGATGTATGAATATCGTTAGCTTTCAGTCGAGACAGGTTGCCTACATCCTTATATGGTTGAGTAATGCAAGTTATAGTAACTAGAGATGGCAAGATGGGCAGGCTGGGAGGGTTTGTAACTGGTCAAAATGGGTGTGGATTAAAATTTAAAACGGACAGTTCTTTAGTACATGTCGAAAATGAGCCGTGCCAAGTTGATCCACATATTTTTTGTCCATTTTAACAATTTAACCAGATAGATAACAATTAATTAAAAAACAAAATTATTACATAATTATGAGGCTCTATCAATGAAAAATAGAATTCGGGCGACTCTGAACCCATTCGACACATTCCTCGTGTAGCTAAATTTCACATCAACCCAAATCAGCTAATTCATAAGTACAAGAGAACTTATTCAGTTAAAATACACAATGAACTGATGTATTACATGCCTCTTACACTATGTCACCATTACTATGCAGAACAAAAAAAAGCAACTTAGTTTTGACACAATACCTCAAAGAAGAAATCAAAATACGAAATATCTTGAAGGCCTTAGAGAAATCAGAAATCCTATTATGCAAACTATGTATTGCCATGCATTATGCATATATTCACAAATATGAATTAATAGTAAGATAGTTACATCAGCAACATATCAAGGGCTGGAATGAGGGTTGAATAGAAGTGATGTGAGTGAACTAGTGAAGTACGCCAAGTCGCCAATGAGTTGTAAGGTTCGTAAATTGCATGAAGTCTGAGTCTAAGAAACGTTCACAATTCTTGTCTGTCTACTAGGTCCTTGGTGTGGGTCAAAATAGGTCACGTTGGATTGACCCCGAAGACGTTTTGATGTATTTGGAGGTTTTATGCATTTTAATAAACTTTGGATGGCTTTTGATACATTTCACTTGTATGCATTTTAGTTAGAAGAAACTCTTAGCTTAACCTGTTTATTCATTAAGGATAAAAACATATAAACAAAATCTACCAAGTTATCGACTAATGGAATAAAATTTCCACCTTTAGCAGACATAGATTCGACTTCCCTTAGTGTTGTTTTTAGGCCATTCTATTCAATTCAATTTCAGTATCACCCCTAAGCAACATTTGTGCAAGTCTTGGGCTCTAAGCTTGGGAAAAATGCATTTACCAGTACTAAGAAACCTAAATTGTCGGTAAATTCCATGTGCTTGGCATGATAAATTCTTCAATTCCTTATGATACTTCATCTTGATTTACTTTTAAGTGATACTGTACCACGGTGGTATTGAAGTGTCATGCGCGCTTGTGTCAATAGTTTAAAATACGCCATTTTGTTTTATTAAAGTTAAATACCTCATATTAGACAATCACCAGCACCATGGAGGTTGTATGAAGTGCGGTTTTGACTTTTGATTCTAATGTTATATCCATCTAATGCTCAATCCATATCCTTTCTTCTACGAGTCGTACTAATATAAAGTCTAAAGAAGATGGTTATAATCAAACGAACAAAACTTTTTCATAGACTTAAGCTTACTGCATGCATACTGGAGAAACTATGAACCTGGATTTAACCTTAGGAATCCATAGTTGCAACACAATGATACTGAAGTACTGAACAACAATTAAAATAATATGTAATGAATAGAGGAAAAAATGTTAGGGGCATCATGCATAGGTACTCATAGATATACATATGTACATATATGCATAGATGTGTTTCTCCATACATACCTATGTATGTGAAGTGTGAACTAGTCTAAAGTCCGATATCACTAACCACAGTTGTTAGCATTTTGTACGTAAAAACAAACGTAATGAAGAGGATTCCATTGTACGTAGGGTTAAAAATACGGAAACACTTAGGGGCTGTTTGGTTGATTGAGTGCTGAATCATTAAGATGATCCGAATGGTTAAGAGCTGAATCATTCAGCATCCCTTATTAGCTCCCTTATTAGCTTAATGGTTCAGCACTTAACTATTCCATTCAGATGCTGAAACAAACAGTCTGAATGCTGAATGATTCAGAACTGAATGGTTAAGAGGCTGATTAAGAGGCTACCAAATAGCCCCTTAATTAATCTATGTTTATTAAGATTTAACACCTGAAAAATGTAGAGTCTGCTTCAGTGGCAACAGCCTTTGCTAAGTATGACTTTCCTGTCCCTGGTGGACCATACAAAAGAAAAGCTCTCCAAGGCCGCCTTTTACCTAACACAAAACGAAATATCAAGCTGTCAACAAAGACACAACATAAATCCATGAAACATGAGTATGTCGAGCTACTTATTCCCTCTATAAGTTAATTCCCTCTATACCAAATAAAGAGCTTTTTGAACGAAATATAAAATTAAGAATGCATGTTACTTGGCCGCGTGAGTTACATCACCTCATAAAAACATTCCTACAAGTCCTACAGTAACATATTTGTTTCATTTAAACCTCCATTGTACCAATCCAGCAGATTCCATAAAAAGTATTACACTTAATGTCAAACTTTAGCGACTAAAAAAAACATTCTTTAAACTTGTTAAGAACCGATGATCATATCATTCTAGCAACAAAACGCTAAACTGTTGCAGAGCTTTTATTTGTATCACAAGCTACAAAAACACAATGGTAAGTCATGTTGACTCCTTTATTTGACATAAAACCTAAAATTCATTTACCTCATTAACTAGTAATGCGCAAAAACTAACACCTTTGAACTAGTTAATCCCAATTCCCACAAATATAATCTTATACCTAATAAATAAGTAACTGCCTATCCCTCCCCCCCCCCCCCCCCGAATTTTCGCCCACCGGTTATATAGTATTCGTATAGATTTTTTTTGGCATATAAGGTTTCGACCCCCCGAAACTAGTGACTTCTGACCCCTGAAGTTTCGCGTCAAGATTCGCCACTGGTCTTCATCACCAACTATCTAACATTTTGTTTATTCAACTCGTGCAATACACCAATACGGCCATACCTACTCTCTAACCTACTTACCTAACAAACAATAATTCAATAACTATAACACTATATCAAACCATCAACAATCAAGCAACACAAACCAGTAAAAAACTGCGGAAATTTAACCGGCAGAATAACCGCCTCCTGCAACGCTTGTTTCGCACTCTCAAGCCCCGCCACATCATTCCACTTCACATTCGGCTTTTCCCGAACAATCGCCGAATTCAACCCCGCCCTAAGCTTCGAATTCTCCTCATTATCACCCCCACCCCCTTCCCCATCCTTAGGTTTCGTCTTCGGCCGTGCAGCCACCGCCGCATCACCGCCGTTAGCCGCCGGTCCGGCGCCGCCGTCATCCAACACCGCCCTAATCTCCTCAGCACGACGTAAATACTCAGTGAATTTCTGTGTAATTGCTTCTCGAATCTTAGGGTTTTTTTCGTACTTTAAATGGGTTTTGAAATACTCTAAAGCGTTCATGTATAAAGGGAAGGCTTTGGAGTAGTTTCCTGCGTTGTCTTCTTGTACGGCTTGCTTTACGTACTCGATTGCTTGTTCTTTGAAGTTGCTGTACATGATTGTTGGTTGGATCGAAGGATTGGATTGGATTGGGATTATTGATTGGGTTTTTATAAAAAAAAATTAGGGTTTGGGAATTGGGGGAAAAAGGTTGAAGAAGAAGATGGTGATCAGGTGACGAGGAAGGGACGAAGAAGAAATGTATTTCAAATTGTTTGTAGTCACGCGATTGGGATTATTATGTCTTTTGGGATAATATAATTTGATGTTCATTAGTTACTAGATTATATCACGGGAATGTCCCGGGTTGAAAAATCTAATATAACATACTAAATTTACATATGAAATAGAATGATTTGCTTTACAGTTACATACAAGAAAACTTCGGGTAGCACCTAACCTAAAACAATTAAAAATGTATCTCCAATGTTAACACCTAACCTTAAGCAATGTATAACTCTAATATTAATATCTAACCTAAAACAATGTATAACTCCAATGCTAACGCATGTTGAAAATATAATTCATATTTACTGATTTGAATATAATTATTGACTTGCCTATACATGATTAATGATTTATCTGAACACTTTGTGTTTTTTTCCTGTAAAAACAAAACCCCACAAAAAATAGTCGTTTTTTTCTCTCCGTTTTTTATATAGCACTGTGGTACTCGTTGGAAAGATAATAAAACACTCGTTAATTTGGTGTAATTTTTTCCTTTAAAAAATCTCGTATATAAAAGATATTAACGTTTAAAAATTATGGGAGGAAACATAAGTGAAAAATATCCAATTTTTTTTAAAAAAAATTCCTAAAATATCTCAATGTCACATGGGATGACACATGGCATAATCAAGTAGGAGAATGCCTATTTGAGTGCCATGTCATTAAAATGGCTTTGGTTTATTATATGTATAGATAGATTATCTATAATCTATAATAATAATAACTTATAATAAAAGAACTGAACTTTGATGATGTGGCATTCAATGGAGGCCTTAACCCCTCCTTGAATGTGCCACGTGGCATCATGTAGGATTTTTTAATTTTTGAGTTTTTTTAATAAATCTATATATATTATAAATTATTTTAGGAAAAGATAAGAATTTAAAAACAAAATTAAATTTTCTCTCTAATGTTTCCTCCCATAACTTTTAAACGTTAATATCTTTTATATACGAAATTTTTTAAAGAAAAAAATTACATCAAATTAACGAGCGTTTTATTATCTTTCCAACGAGTACCATAGTGCTATATAAAAAACGGAGAAAAAAAAACTATTTTTGTGGGGTTTTGTTTTCAAATATATTTTATTCTACTAATAAATCACAAACGATAAACATAACTTCATAGGCAGAGATTCCTTTTTTTTATATTTGAATATGATAACTTATGGCCGAAATTTGTTTAAAATAAATAATAATAATATTCATTAATCATGTATTGGCAAATCATTAATTATGTTGTCATGTTAGATATTTCATTATGTTATATTATATATTTCAACCCCGGGACACTCCCGGGATAAAAGCTAGTTATATATAGATACATTTAGCAGAATTTCGTGTGAGGGGGTCGATACTGTAGCTAAATGTCACATCAGCTATAGTATCGGGTGGCAAGCTTCGTAATTTCCATTTGTTGCTAGGGTTATTTCCGTCATTTAATTATTTTCTCTTTCTAACATTGTGTATCTAGCTGTGGTTGTCTCCGCTTTAACTGAAAGCGTGACATTGAAGCTCAGAACTGGTCGTCGGAGTACCAAACGGGTCGTTGTCCACTGTCATTTCTGCCGTCTTGAACCAAATCCCAACCGCATCGAACACTCGCCGGTGAGGCTGGAGAGAAGACACAAAATTGAGAGAGAACCGTAAAAGTGAGCAAAAAGAACAGAAAGCGGTAGAGAAGAGAGGTAAGGTCCTTTCGACTACGAAGGCGGATCTGGAAGTCGATACAAACCAACGTTTTCTCCACCGAACCCATCGAAAATTAGGTCTCATCGAGCAACGGAAACGGTTGTTTCAACGACGAAATCCACCGCTGAACAACCATAGAGCAAGTTGTTGGTGAGTATATCTACGGAGCAAAGCCACTCTTCATGAGATCTTACCCTTGCCGCCATGATCTTTCTGAAAACGGAACATGCAAGCCTTGATTTGGTTGTCGCTTGCGGCTAGGTGGTCGGAACCTTTTGTACGCCTCTTCATCACCGCCGTACCGCCGCCTTGGTCTGCCGCCTACAACTATAGGGAGAGAATGTACAGTGCCCGTCTACAATATATAGAGAGAGTTTGAAATCTTGAGAAACATGGTTTATGAGAATTGAGATTTGTTCCTTTTAAAAGATTGAGTGTTGCTTTATTATTTTTAGAGGATAAAGACAGATTAGAGAGAGAGAGAGAGAGAAGGGCTGGCAATGGGTAACCTGTTAAGACACGATAAGACCTGTTTGACTGAAAAGTACACTATTTGATTTTTTGACTTTTTTTAATACTTAGAATTAAGAGGAAAAAATCTTTCATTTCCGTTTTTTGGTACATAAAACATAAAACTGTGTTATAAACATGAGATATAAATGAGTTAAACGAGTCGTGTTCATGTTTAGAACTTGATTTGTCCGCGCGCGTCAGAGACCTGTTAACCTGTTAGGACACGATTTGTCAGCCCTAAGAGAGAGCTTTATGGAGAAAGGGAATTGGGAAAAGTGGGAAACGTGTAATGCCTCTTGCATTTTAAATTGGCTTTATATAAATGCTTTTAACAATAAGTTTCTATATTTATATTTTCAGGTTTGTATGTTATATACGTCGTGTAACAAAATCACGTTAATCGCATCATTATAATGCATGTATTTTAGTGTTATCATTGTAATTAATTGTAATTCATGTAATGAAGCTAGGTTGTCGCCGCAACGCGCGACGCCGGTAAAAACCTAGTTTAATTTAATAATTAATAATAATAATAATAACCCTTGAAGTAAAAAAAAATATAAAATAGATCCAAAATATTGTTGCCATTGGGGTTGGTGGCCCAATGGCAGAAACAAAGCTTCTAGGAACACCTAAGGGGGAGGTCATGGGTTCAAGTCCCACAACGAGTAGAAATTTGCCATTCAAAAAAAAGATCCAAAATATTGTTTAAAAAAATAGAGTTATTTAGATTTAAGACTTACGGAATGGGAATCTAGATCCAAAATATTTTTACACCGTGAGGATATATATATTTTTTAAATGCAACGTTTTTTTAAGTATTCTTAGCTTTCACTAGAGTAGTAAAATGCGTATCTGTAACTTTGTTGTAAACATTGTTTAACATTGGTGAACGTGAAAGAATTATCGGGCTCATGGACAAGATCATCACGACATGAGGCTACTCTAATGGTTGGGCAACAAGTGACACGATGAGATCAGCAAAACCATCTCCATCACCCCAAGCGATTGGCAAATGCTATGACATTGCAAAGACTTCTTATTACTGGACTTATGATTATGACAGGTAAACAGATATACAATCAAATCATAAACTCGTCTCAAACCTACGAAATAAATAAAAACTAATCTCCTACCCGATTACCCATCCCAAATGTGTTGGGTAAGGGTTCTGGGTTTACCCATCGGGTTCGGCCGTTGGGGTTTGATTGCCATCTCTAAATACTAAAACAAGATAAAATATAAGATCATCCTCTTATCAAACGAGAGCCATCAAACGTAGAAACTAACAAAAACTGAAAAAGAACCCGTATGTTCGCCACATGATTTGCAGTATGTAATTTAGAAATAGTATTGCTTTTCACAAACAAAAAACGCAAGTTAATTAGATAGAGAGTGCTTATGTTAAAGTTCCAAACATGAACAAGACTTGAAAACCCGCCTCTTGTTTTTGTGATGCAATTTTTATATCTCGATGCCTGCCTGGATAAATAAGACAAAGACAAAATTGCAGAAAACGTCCTTTATGTTTACCCAAAATTGCAGGTTTAGTCCTTTAACTTTAAAAGTTGCAGGATACCTCCTTTATCGAACTTTTGGTTGCAGGAAACATCCTTTAATGAACTTTTGGTTACATAAAACGACCTTTACCACTAACGGTGTTAAATTCTGCTGTTAAGTTACCCTCACGTGCCAAGCATGTGAGGGTATTTTCGTCAATCATCATCTTAAAGGACCTTTTCTGTAATATTAACAACATCAACAATTTAACAATTAAAAACATTCCCGCCCCCCAATTCCCCAATTCGTTTCATAAAAAAAACCCTAATTATATTCATCGATCAAAGATGGCTTCACAGACATCATCAAACACATCAAACCCTAATTCGTCGGTCTACTATGTTTGTGGTAGGGCTGCAGTAATCAGGACCTCTGGAACATCAAAAAACCCTGGTCGAAGGTTCTACTCATGTCCTGTTAACGTAAGTTTTTCCCTAAATCTGATATGTATTATGCACAAGGTAGTTAACTTGTTTTAATTTAATGTTCATAGGCATCTGAATGTGGTCAAGGTTTCATTGGATGGGCTGAAGCTAAGGTTTTTCATCAATCAATGAGCTACGATCTGCAAACTGAGTTAATAGCTTCAAACAATGAACTAAGATCTTCAAACACTGAGTTAATAGCTTCAAACAATGACCTACGATCTGCAAACAAGAACCTTCAGGATTCGAACAAGAAGCTTGAAACTGAAGTTGCAAAGTTGAAGAAATACTTGTTTTTTTCTTGGATGATTGTTATGGTTGTTGTTTGTAAGTTATTATTGTAATGAAAATTAGGAAATTAGGTTTGGAATCTCTTAATGTAATGACTGTTTTGGTTATTGTAATGCAATTTGGAAGTTGTTAATGTAATGACCATGTTTGGGACCCATTTGGATGATGACTCTGTTACAAACCAGTTACAAAAGGCTGCATTTTGACCCATTTTGTATACTAACTATAACCACAAACCTGTTACATAAACAAACCCTCATGACCCATTTTGACCCATAACCACAAACCTGTTACTAAAACAAACCCTCATAAACCATTTTGACCCATATAGATTGCATTGAATAACCTTTTGACCCATCACCCATTTTGACCCATTAACAACATTAAGAAAGCTGCTAACATAACCTGCTACCATAACAAACCTGTTAAAACAACCTTACCCATTTTGACCCACTAACAACATTAAGAAAGCTGCTAACATAACCTGCTACCATAACAAACCTGTTAAAAAAACCTTACCCATTTTGACCCATTAACAAACACTAACAAACCATAATCATACACCATACTAACACAAAGTTTACAATAATCATAACAACCATTACATTAATCATAACAACCAATACATTAATCATAACAACCATTACATTAATCATAAAACAAAGTTTACATTAACATATTTGCAAACTAATTCACCAAGACCCAAAATATGATTACATACATAAACCCTAAACCCTAAACCCTACTAAGACCAACCTCCTACATACAAAATTACCATCCAGGTTCATCTGTAGTGCTTGATGAACCTGATCTTCAAACACATATTTGCAAAATTTGAACCTGATCCGGAGTTCTTGTTAGTGTTGGTTTAACTAACAAGAGCACCCCATCCAGGTTCATCTCCAACAGACAAAGGATCCCCGGCCTGCACCCCGTCGACCGTCATCATCTGCAACAGTGTTGATTCATCTGCAACAGTGTTGATGGCGTCCATCTGTTGGTACAGCCCAACGGACAAAGGATCCCCTGCCTGCACTCCGTTTTCCGCTAAAAATAGAAAGTCAAGTCTTCGGTTGCTAGATCCGGTGGATCATCATCATCTTCAATTTTAATCGCCATTCCTAACAACAATAATCAACAACAACAACAATTTATCCTACTGAAAAACCCTAAATCGTTCACAATCCAACAATTTATCCTACTGAAAAACCCTAAATCGTTCACAATCCAACAATTTATCCTACTGAAAAACCCTAAATCTTTCAAATCAACTGAAAAACCCTCCATGATGCATATTAATACTGAATAACGATTCATACGTTTCTACATTCAAAAATTTTAGAAAAAATTAGGGTTCTAACTTTAACAGGTTAATTACAAAAAATTAGGGTTTTAACATTCAAAAATTTTAGAAAAAATTAGGGTTTTAACTTACCATATACAGTGCGACGAAGAAGAAGACGGTTGGGTTTCATATACTCCCTGATTTCATCTGCCTTCATCGTGTTTGTTCACTGAGTGTGTGTACGGGGGATGAGTGTGTGTACAGGGGATGAGAGAAGGAAGAAGACGGTTGGGTATTTATTAGCATTTATTTTTAAAATTTAAGTAGCATCTGAAATGACAAAAATACCCTCACATGCATTGCACGTGAGGGGCATCTAACGACAATGTCAAACGGCGTTAGCATAAAGGATGTTTCCTGCAACCAAAAGTTCGATAAAGGAGGTATCCTGCAACTTTTAAAGTTAAAGGACTAAACCTGCAATTTTGGGTAAACATAAAGGACGTTTTCTGCAATTTTGTCTAAAACAAAAGAGACCAAGTTACATGCAATTCGGGTCTTTGTCCAACTTTCTCATTACTATTGTTTAAGTAGATCCAATATTTTTAACGAAATTATTGAGGAGGTTTTATACATCATAAATTTGACCCTTTTGCTTGTTTTTTAATTATACAAGTGGACCCATATATAAGCGCCAGCTAGAAAAGGAAAATGATGATCACCAGAAACATTCCACTATTGAGGAGAGCACAAACAACACCAACTGACATTACGCTAGGACCTCTCATGCCGGTAACCAATGACACAATGATTCCATAACTTAAACCAGCCACCATGCTGCATGAAATGATGTAGATAGATGATCAAATGTCACAACCCGGCCACAGGGGGCCTGGACGAAATTACAGTTTGGTACGACATTCACGCGAATGCAAGCAAGAGCGGAAACAGTACAATAATAACCATCTTTATTAATACAATTTGTACAATTTTTTACACTTTCATTATCTACATCTAGTCCCTGATCGTATTTCGCGGCTGGTTTCTATGGTTACTTGATCGTCTTCTGGTTCGTCCACTGGTTGTGACTCCGAGCTGCAATCATACGTTCTCCATATCTCCTATGCCGGTATCTGAACACATGCTTAAAATGGTTTTGGGTCAACAATAATGTTGGTGAGTTCGTGTGTTTAGTTACATAGGCGCCCAAAATAGTTTATCAAAACAGTTTAAGTTATTCCAAACAAGTTTAACAGTTTTCAACACATTTATCTGGTTATGGTGTTACAGTCCTACAAGCTGGCCACTCAACCCTTGGCACCTAGCCCATGCCTAACCATGTCTAGATATATCAACATAAACTATACCCGTTATTGTCATAGTTCTCAACCTATGTCCTGCCCCATAGGTTCCCCAATGGCAAAATATATGCCGCAACGACCCGTCGGTCTCAGTGGGGGTTTTCGGGTCTAGGCCGGACCACTGTGCATGGGGGATTCCCCAAGTAGTACTACCCATATATTAAGTCGGCTCTATCCTAGAGTTAATGAGTGCCTGGTTCAGTATGCATAACAAGCAAGCAGGAAATCACGCTCTGTAAAACTAACACCCATAACAATGTACAAAACAGTTTAGAAGCATGCGTCACCCCAAAACAGTTTAAAAGTAAAAAGAGGGGAGTTCACGAAACTCACCTGGTTACATAGCTCAAAATATAAAACCGGGTGCTCAGTATCGTATACTGACATCCTTCTGGTTGGGCCCTATGTCGACACACATTATTATTATTAGTCTTTAGTTTTATTCGTAACGGTTACGTGTGGGGACGAGCTCGAGCGTATGGTTCGTTATTGATATATGTTTCCTTTTATATCCTTTGTCCAAAGTTTATGTCCGAGACTTAGTTGACGAATCCGTATTCTAAGCGTTACATATTCAAGCTTATGTCCAAAAAGTCCGAGGGATTAGTCATGATGTTTATAAGGTTCCATGTGTTCCATATCTAGATGTCGTGTCCGCCTCTTAGTCCCAATGTCCAATCGTTATAAACTAGTATCCGTTCTAATCTATAAGTCGATATAGTTTAGTATATGTTTTATTTATTTATATAACATTCTTCAACACATGTTCACCTAACCAAGTCCCTATCCAATCTCCCACATATCCACGCGGCGTAGTTGATCCAAAGTGTCTAAAGGTTCCAAAGTTCCATGTTATCTAAGGTCTAAGCAACTAATTCATATACCCGAGTTTATATTATAACACCCTATTGTTCTTACTTCCATGTCCAAATGTCGAGTCCAAGTCTTATTTCAAATTCAACTTTATCGCTAATGTTTATTCCAATATATATTTATATCCAAATACCCAAGTTATTGTTGATACAATAATCCATTTAACTCATGGTTTGGTCTTAATCTATACGAGCTCGTCAAGTTCCCACACCATACGTATATAATAGTAATGTTTATAATTAATAGATTCATAAACTCGGTTATACCTCACTCTTGACTCGATACATGTTGACTGGTTGACCTTCTATAGTTGACTCGGTCAACCTCTGTTGACCGAGGGTTGACTCCTGTTGACCATCTTCTTCTCTGCTCTTATTCTAAACCCAATCCATCACCAAAACCCCTTAGACCGTCACCCTCACTGATCACGGGTACAACCACAATTTTCGGACCCAACATCCTGACCCGAACATAACCCAACACTAAACTTCATCATAGAACCACCCACCATCGTTAATCACCTCTGACCTAACCCAACCACCACCGGTTTCGCCTGCAATCTCAACATCAACAATAATAGTCGCCTCCTCTGTCACCGTAATCCTTCACCATCACACCCCACTTAACCATAATCCATCAACATAACTACCTAGAAGGAGGATGAGTTAATTAGGGATTTTACCTTGAAGTCAGATCTGACCCGGATCAGAACCCACCCGAACCACCACCGTCGTCTTCTTCTTCCGCCCGCCTCTCTCTTTTTCCCACGCTCTCTCTCTCTCTGTCCTTCTCGTTCTCCTTCGTCTCTTCCGGTTCCCGAGATCTCTTTCTCTCATTCTGTTAACAAGGATCAGGTGGTGTGGTTGTAGGGTTTGGCCGCTGGAGCACCGCCGCGGGCGGCGGAGACCTCCGGCCTCCTCCTTTCTCCGGCTCACTCTCTCTCTCATCGGTATATGTGTGTGTGTGTGTTGAGTTATAATAGAATGCAGATATGTGTTTGTCTTATATTTTTATAAAAGAGATTGAGGGGTATGTGTCACCAAGAGGGGAGGACAAGTGTCCTCTCCCTTGGTGACTCACCCGATCCGTTCGGGTGCGGGTTGAGTTCGTTTTCGTATATTAACTCGGTCTCATAACATGCTTAATAATAATATTTTATATTATCTTGTTCGGTTTTCACTTTCGCACTTAAACGACTCAATTAATATTTATTTTAGTTAACTTTTTATTATAACACGACACTAAAACGTGAAAAATTTTTAGGGGTCTGACCCGGGTTGTTACATCAAACAATAACCAAAGACATGTAATACGCTACCACCAACCACAAAGACCGACTAAAAATCGACACATACATATGTTTGCATAGGCTTACCATGTAGGGACATCTAGTTTGTCTTTTTTTCATGACAAAAGGTGCCAATTCATTACACGCCGTCAAGAAACTAAAATTTCGAGTCTTTTCCAAAACCCCTCCTGCTATAAAAGATTCTGCCAGTGGTTTGTACTCTCCAAAAACGGAAAGAAACTGTTCAAGAATAAGTGGTAGAAGACATTGGTCCAGGTCTGCACCAAGAAGAGGCCAGGAAGACCTTTTTTAGTGAAAGGTCTTCTGAAAAACAAACAATCTGGGCGCCCCAAACGTCTGCCCGCATCTGCGCGGCGCAGACAAAAGTGGTCAGAAGCACTTCTGACCAAAAAACAAACACCACCTTAGTGGTGTTAGACCACTTCTTTCGGTAAAGTAGGAATAGTTCCTTTTCTTCAGTAAGTTATTTGCTTAAGTTTAGTAGTAGTGGGTTAGTGGGTTAAGCTTGTTAATTTCTTTTGGTTGTAAGCCTATAAAAGGGCAAGTATGTTAATGTTATACCTATGAATGAAAAATGTTAAAAATCTCTAAAATCCTCTCTAAATTGTTTTCTGGTTTCTTTCTATTTTCTTTTGCCCAATGAAACCGTTGGAACCACAACAGTGGTATCAGAGCCGTCGTGATCCCACCGTACTCATGGCGTCTCACACACTATTCGAAATCGAGTTCTATCAATGGATGAATGCATCCTTGGTGACGCTCGAGTCTAAGTTGCAAACCATATTCAACGAGTTCCAATCGATCCGTCCACACTTGCAAGCCCTCCATACCCCTACACCTACACCTTCAACATCCGTTTCAGCCACACAACCAAAATCCGCCATGACATCTCCACCAAAACCCACAACATTGGCTCTTTCAACACCAAAACTAGCGACCAAACCCTCACCCATTGTCGCTTCTGCCACCACACCGCCTACTTCTACTGTTACCACACCGGAGACGTCGTGCACCTGTGTTTTCTTCTCCTCCTCCTCCTCCTCAACAAGTTTTTTCTTCTTCTCCTCGTCCTCCTCCTCCTCAACAAGTGTTTTCTTCTACTCCTACAAATTCTCTGAACTTCTTCCCCATTCCTCCACTCTCAGGATACACTCCCCCACACCCAAATGCTGATTTCACTGATGAGGAGTGTGTGTGGTTTTTAAATTATGTTATGGCTATTAGGGGAATGGGTCGGCTACAGTTTGTGAAAAACCAACCAAACCCCAACCCCACCCTAAGCCCTTCTCCTCGGGAGCCCACTGAGGAGGAGTATGAAGCACTAAGGGCTGCTGGGGAAGAGGAACGCTACTACTATTATTCCCCTCCTCGTGAGTACTGTCGCATCCGCTTGGATGCGAGGTCCGATGGTTGGATAGCGATCGTTCCGTGTCCTCGCCGGAGTACACACTCGAGGGCTGGGATAATTACTCTCCACAGGGGAGAAAATTAGGATTAATTATGTAATGTTTAAATAAGTAGTTTAGGATTATCTAGTGTTTAAATAAGTAATTTAGGATTATGTAATGTTTAAATTAATATTAGCAGTGTGTTTTAATATTATTTGTAACTTTTTTTTTAATATTAGTTGTAACTTTTTTTTTAATATTAGTTGTGTGTTTTTAATATTATTTGTAATTTTTTTTAATATTAGTTCTGTGTTTGTAATATTATTTGTAATTTTTTTTATATTTATTTGTCTTTTATTTAATTATTTTGAGTTAATTAATTAAAAAAATAATAAAATAAACAACCAATCAGAAACAGGGGTCTTACCTTTTTCCCACTATCACTACACTCATTTTTCACTTCAAGCCCCATGCTGACTCAGCTGCCACGTGGACCAATCAGAATCAGGGGCCTTAAGTTTTTCCCCTTACCACTACACATGGTCTAATAACTATTTTTTGGCCCGCCTCGTGTTGCGGCGGCGCCATACACACAATGAATACATACACACCACAATCAAAGAGACTCGCCTCTGAACTAATATTAACTTAACATTACTCATCAAATCATTTTCTAATCTAGAATATTGTCTTGCGCGTTGTGCGGGTGCAAAGATGATCCCATTGTGTAGTTAAATTTGTTTTACAAAATTCAAAACTTAAAGCTCGACCAACGTCATACTATTATTATTATTACTACTTAGGTTCTTGATCTTATTTTCATGCTAGTTCGTGAAACCGAATTACAAAGGATATGATATAACACATTTATTTTTACATTTATCTTGGGTCTTATATGTGTCATTATTCATTAAATATATTGTTATGGAGGAATGATTATTTTATAAAGGTTTTGGTTCTTATAACTAACTTGACATTACGAACCATGGATTAAAATATGGTTCAACTTAAATATAATTTAAAAAAGGAAAATTAAGCACTACACATGGAAAAAAATGTTGTGTAGTTTTTCTCTCTTTATTTTTCACCACTATCCGCAGATTGTTGCCTCCTGTATGGAGGCAAGAGTTAGACACTTCTTTTAAACGAGGCTACATAGCCTATATATCTTTTAAATGCAAATCTCATCTATAATCTATAACTTATAATAAAAGAAGGGTCTTGCTATTTGGACACCCCAAAAAGCTTATTTGGACGCCCTACATATGCCTCGTATAGCTCTATACGAGGCATATGCACTTTATTGTCCCCCATTCAGACAACAATCTGACCAAAAAATGTACCCCATATGCTTCGTATAGAGCTCTACGATGCATATAGGGTTCACGTGTGTATTTAATGTCAACTCGGCACAGAATTAAAGGACCAATCATTGGTCCCATATCCCTCGTATTGCTCTATACGATAAATATTTGTACGATGTCCGGTACGATGCAACATAAAGTAAATGTCAGGGTACCCTATACGACCCATATAGAGATCTATACGATGCATATTTAACCAAAGTTGATTATTTCCTTCTTTTCTTCTTCTTTCCTTCGTTTCTTCTTCATTTTTTGTTAAACGATTTTTTTCTTCATCTATTTTTTTCTTCTTCTTTCAAATTTAACAAGGTTTAACAAATTCTAATATTTTGTATCTCCAAAATGTCATGGTGGGCTAATATCTTCGATGAATCCGGTATTCCTGATTCTCAAGCATCAGTTATTCCTCATTCTCAAGAGGTTGTGTCTTGTGACCAAAAACCATTGTTGCCAGACCTGAACGAGCCGTGCCATGAACCCAATGTTGAACATTCATACGTAAATGTTGAACATTCATACGTTGGGGAAACCTACCAGCACTACGAGCACGGTGGTGAGTATGCGTACGTACCGCAATACTCTTCGTACGACCAGAGACAAAACCCGGAAGTTCCAGAAGAGCAACCCCACTACTCGCATGTTTCAGAAGAGCAACCACAGTGGCCACATGTTTCGTATGACACTGAAGAGGATTTCGTTTCGCGAAAAGATTTGGTTACGTGGGTTAAGAAAAGGGGAAAAGATAACGGTTACGTCATCGTGACCCGACGATCCAAAAAAGCTGGTGATTTGGATGTGAAGGTTTGGCTAGTGTGCAACCGAGGTCGCGAGCACAAAAGTGTAGCCACCGAGAGGAGAACGGGTAGCCAAAGAAATAGTTGTCCATTTGAAGTGGTCGGGTTATATGATGGGAAACGTCACGCCTGGAGGGTACAGGTGAGGAATGCCGAACATAACCATGGTCCTGCTGAATATCTGCAAGGCCACGCGTATGCAAGAAGACTTTCTCCCGAAGAATTAAATTTGGTGGAGAAGCTATTGGGTCAGGAGATGGAGCCGCGTAAAATTTGGAAAACCTTAAAGGGACACTACCCGGAGAGCATGTGTGTTATGAAAGATATACACAATGCTATTCAAAAGATTAATGCTGTAAAGAAGCAAGGTGGATCACCCATGCAGGAACTCGAAAACTTGCTGTTTCAGAAAAAATACACGTATTACACTCGGGAGGATCCTTTAAAAAATACAACTGAGGACATTTTTTTTGTGCATCCGTTATCTTTCAAAATGTGGCGGGCGTTCCCGCATGTATTGTTGATCGACGCGACCTACAAGACCAACATGTACCGTTTACCGTTAGTGCAAGTTGTCGGTATGACGTCCACAAACCAGTCATTTTGTGCCGCTAATGCAATTGTTTATGCGGAACGTGAAGAAAACTTCATATGGGTCCTTGAGCATCTGAAGTCTATGTTGGAAGAATGTACGGAGCCGCGTGTTATTATGACTGACAGAGACCGGGCGCTTATGAACGCGTGTGACAAAGTTTTCCCAAACGCTAACAAATATCTTTGTAGGTATCACATTTATCAGAATATTTCAAAACACTGCAAGAAATCATTTACTCACCCTGATTGGGAGGAATTTACACGTTCATGGTCTGGGTTATGCGAGTCTCCCACACCTGAAATATACACATATAACGTCAACAACATGTATCGAGCACTCATGAAACAGGGAAGGAAGCGTAAGTTTTTACCATTTGTTTATTTATTATTTATTAAACAAATAACTTTTAATTCTAATTATTATATATTTTCAGATGCTTTTGATTATTTGTTTAATGAATGGTTGGACCAATACCATGAGAAATTTGTAAGTGCCTGGACCAATAGAACAATAAATTTTCACCAAACTACAACAAATAGAGTAGAGAGCCAACATGCTGAGTTAAAGAGATATCTTCCAAGCACGAACTGTAGCTTGACAAAAATAGTAGGGTATGTCGATGATGTTGTAGTAAAGCAAGAAGACCATATAAAGAAATGTTTTGAAGAAAGCAGAAACAAAACAATGAACAGTCATAAGCGACTACCTTTCCTTGACGAGCTACGCCTTAATGTTTCCATCCATGCTCTTACCCTCATTGAAAACGAATTTTATCGGTTACAAACATTGAGGTCATTTGATTCAACTTGTGGTTGCCAACTTTACACGAGTTGTGGGTTAGTATGCGCATGTCGCCTCGAAAGATATATAAATAAAGGTATATCTGCTAATCATTTTTACTTATTGGGTGCATACAAATAAATTTAATTTTTTGACATAGCCTTGTTTAATCATTTTTAACAGATCAAAAGATTCCGCTCGACTCAATAGACCAATTCTGGCGGAAGCTTGATTTAAGACCAGCAAAGATAAAAAAATGAAGAAATTAACCTGGATGAACGATTAAATGATGTGAAAAAGACAATGATGTCTCAACCCCCACAGGTGAAAAAAAGCATGTTGGCAAAGATTATGACGGTCTTGAACCCTCTAAAAAGTAACAAAAAGCCCCCGATTGTACAACAAAATACTCGTGGCCGGCCAACATTGAAGGTTCAAGAACAAAGGAGGAAGAAACAAGAAAAAGATAAAGCTCACAGTGTTGGAGACGCCTCAGTTGCATTATCGGAAAGCACTAGGTATCGTGTTACGGGCATGATTATTATTATTATTATTATTATAATTATTATTATTATTATTATTATTATTATAATTATTATAATAATTATTATTGTTATAATTATTATTATTATTCTTATTATTATTATTATAATTATTATTATTATTATTGATTAATTTTAAGCCTTAATTTTATTATTGATTAATTTTATCATTCAGGTACGTTCCTTCACGACACAGCTCCTGCGTTCCGTCCTCAGCGGGCCATTTTGATCAAGAGTTAGAGCGGAATCTTTTCACCACTATCCGCAGATTGTTGCCTCCTGTATGGAGGCAAGAGTTAGACACTTCTTTTAAACGAGGCTACATAGCCTATATATCTTTTAAATGCAAATCTCATCTATAATCTATAACTTATAATAAAAGAAGGGTCTTGCTATTTGGACACCCCAAAAAGCTTATTTGGACGCCCTACATATGCCTCGTATAGCTCTATACGAGGCATATGCACTTTATTGTCCCCCATTCAGACAACAATCTGACCAAAAAATGTACCCCATATGCTTCGTATAGAGCTCTACGATGCATATAGGGTTCACGTGTGTATTTAATGTCAACTCGGCACAGAATTAAAGGACCAATCATTGGTCCCATATCCCTCGTATTGCTCTATACGATAAATATTTGTACGATGTCCGGTACGATGCAACATAAAGTAAATGTCAGGGTACCCTATACGACCCATATAGAGATCTATACGATGCATATTTAACCAAAGTTGATTATTTCCTTCTTTTCTTCTTCTTTCCTTCGTTTCTTCTTCATTTTTTGTTAAACGATTTTTTTCTTCATCTATTTTTTTCTTCTTCTTTCAAATTTAACAAGGTTTAACAAATTCTAATATTTTGTATCTCCAAAATGTCATGGTGGGCTAATATCTTCGATGAATCCGGTATTCCTGATTCTCAAGCATCAGTTATTCCTCATTCTCAAGAGGTTGTGTCTTGTGACCAAAAACCATTGTTGCCAGACCTGAACGAGCCGTGCCATGAACCCAATGTTGAACATTCATACGTAAATGTTGAACATTCATACGTTGGGGAAACCTACCAGCACTACGAGCACGGTGGTGAGTATGCGTACGTACCGCAATACTCTTCGTACGACCAGAGACAAAACCCGGAAGTTCCAGAAGAGCAACCCCACTACTCGCATGTTTCAGAAGAGCAACCACAGTGGCCACATGTTTCGTATGACACTGAAGAGGATTTCGTTTCGCGAAAAGATTTGGTTACGTGGGTTAAGAAAAGGGGAAAAGATAACGGTTACGTCATCGTGACCCGACGATCCAAAAAAGCTGGTGATTTGGATGTGAAGGTTTGGCTAGTGTGCAACCGAGGTCGCGAGCACAAAAGTGTAGCCACCGAGAGGAGAACGGGTAGCCAAAGAAATAGTTGTCCATTTGAAGTGGTCGGGTTATATGATGGGAAACGTCACGCCTGGAGGGTACAGGTGAGGAATGCCGAACATAACCATGGTCCTGCTGAATATCTGCAAGGCCACGCGTATGCAAGAAGACTTTCTCCCGAAGAATTAAATTTGGTGGAGAAGCTATTGGGTCAGGAGATGGAGCCGCGTAAAATTTGGAAAACCTTAAAGGGACACTACCCGGAGAGCATGTGTGTTATGAAAGATATACACAATGCTATTCAAAAGATTAATGCTGTAAAGAAGCAAGGTGGATCACCCATGCAGGAACTCGAAAACTTGCTGTTTCAGAAAAAATACACGTATTACACTCGGGAGGATCCTTTAAAAAATACAACTGAGGACATTTTTTTTGTGCATCCGTTATCTTTCAAAATGTGGCGGGCGTTCCCGCATGTATTGTTGATCGACGCGACCTACAAGACCAACATGTACCGTTTACCGTTAGTGCAAGTTGTCGGTATGACGTCCACAAACCAGTCATTTTGTGCCGCTAATGCAATTGTTTATGCGGAACGTGAAGAAAACTTCATATGGGTCCTTGAGCATCTGAAGTCTATGTTGGAAGAATGTACGGAGCCGCGTGTTATTATGACTGACAGAGACCGGGCGCTTATGAACGCGTGTGACAAAGTTTTCCCAAACGCTAACAAATATCTTTGTAGGTATCACATTTATCAGAATATTTCAAAACACTGCAAGAAATCATTTACTCACCCTGATTGGGAGGAATTTACACGTTCATGGTCTGGGTTATGCGAGTCTCCCACACCTGAAATATACACATATAACGTCAACAACATGTATCGAGCACTCATGAAACAGGGAAGGAAGCGTAAGTTTTTACCATTTGTTTATTTATTATTTATTAAACAAATAACTTTTAATTCTAATTATTATATATTTTCAGATGCTTTTGATTATTTGTTTAATGAATGGTTGGACCAATACCATGAGAAATTTGTAAGTGCCTGGACCAATAGAACAATAAATTTTCACCAAACTACAACAAATAGAGTAGAGAGCCAACATGCTGAGTTAAAGAGATATCTTCCAAGCACGAACTGTAGCTTGACAAAAATAGTAGGGTATGTCGATGATGTTGTAGTAAAGCAAGAAGACCATATAAAGAAATGTTTTGAAGAAAGCAGAAACAAAACAATGAACAGTCATAAGCGACTACCTTTCCTTGACGAGCTACGCCTTAATGTTTCCATCCATGCTCTTACCCTCATTGAAAACGAATTTTATCGGTTACAAACATTGAGGTCATTTGATTCAACTTGTGGTTGCCAACTTTACACGAGTTGTGGGTTAGTATGCGCATGTCGCCTCGAAAGATATATAAATAAAGGTATATCTGCTAATCATTTTTACTTATTGGGTGCATACAAATAAATTTAATTTTTTGACATAGCCTTGTTTAATCATTTTTAACAGATCAAAAGATTCCGCTCGACTCAATAGACCAATTCTGGCGGAAGCTTGATTTAAGACCAGCAAAGATAAAAAAATGAAGAAATTAACCTGGATGAACGATTAAATGATGTGAAAAAGACAATGATGTCTTAACCCCCACAGGTGAAAAAAAGCATGTTGGCAAAGATTATGACGGTCTTGAACCCTCTAAAAAGTAACAAAAAGCCCCCGATTGTACAACAAAATACTCGTGGCCGGCCAACATTGAAGGTTCAAGAACAAAGGAGGAAGAAACAAGAAAAAGATAAAGCTCACAGTGTTGGAGACGCCTCAGTTGCATTATCGGAAAGCACTAGGTATCGTGTTACGGGCATGATTATTATTATTATTATTATTATAATTATTATTATTATTATTATTATTATTATTATAATTATTATAATAATTATTATTGTTATAATTATTATTATTATTCTTATTATTATTATTATAATTATTATTATTATTATTGATTAATTTTAAGCCTTAATTTTATTATTGATTAATTTTATCATTCAGGTACGTTCCTTCACGACACAGCTCCTGCGTTCCGTCCTCAGCGGGCCATTTTGATCAAGCCCGAGGCAGCTCATATGTATCGTCACAGGAATCTAAAGAAACAGGTTCCATTGTAAAATCCCAGAAGTCCGCAAATCGACGCGGTAAAAAACCAGAGTCACCTGTTGATCATGGATTTCCCAACCTCAAAGAACCTGAATCAATCAAGCTTGTCAGTACATATAAGGAACATATTCCAAAAAATTTTCACCCACATATATCCCGGCTAAAGGATGTCAAGCCTGATGGTCATTGTGGGTATAGAGCAATAGCTGTGGGTTTAGGGATGGATCAAAACCAGTATATGTTTGTTCGGGAACTAATTAGAGGTGAACTTATGAACCATAGTGAGATTTGGACAGAGATTTTTGACAGATTCTTTACGCCTGGGGAATATGAGCGACAACTGCAAAGAACAACCTTTGAGGGGGTAGGAAGAGCACCCGAATCGCATTGGATGGAGATGCCTCATGCAGGACTCCTAATTTCTAACGCATTGGGAGTTATTGTCCACCTGTTAAGCGCTGAACAAAGTCAGACTTTTTTCCCATTATTGGTTGGTCCAAGTCAAGTGAGGGGCCCTCGTCAATTTATAACAATTGTATTTAACGGAAGCCATTTTATCCACGCAGTACTATCAGGAGACTATCCCATGCCAGCACCAAACACCATGTGGCGTTATTGCCGATGTGACGCAGCGCAGGAATGGGAAGAAATGTACAACGAACAGATTGAGTGGTATAAAGCACTTAGAGCTAATAATCGGGAGAATCCTTCAATTGAGGATGTTGGTTAATCTTTGCCTTTAATCTTCGAATAAATGTAAATAAATAAAATTACTTTTTTTGTGAATTTTATGAATTTTATTAGTTAAAATTAATATTTTTGTGAACTTTATGAAATAAATTTAAATTTCTAGAAATATTATTTGAGTAAATAAAATTAATTTTTTGTGAATTTTATTGTTTTTATTATTTATTTTTTGTGAATTTTATTGTTTTTATTAGTTCATTTACATTTTTTAAATGAATTTTTTTAGTTAAAAAAAAATGCTGATATGCCTCGTATTGGGCTATATTGGGCATACATCAGTCAGCTTTTAGACTGATATGGGGCTTGAACCCAATACGAGTCCTTTTTAATTCCCTCGTATAGGGTTTTAGGGTCATCGTATAGAGCTATACGACCCATATACAATTTAATATCTCACCAGATCCAGCTGTCTTCCACTTGACTGTTGATTAGACCATCGTATTACTCGTATAGAGCAATACGATCCATACTTCTGGTCATATAACCAACAATACGTTGGCTCTTGGTCTCATACGAGTCAACGCAAACAAACAAAACCTCTCTTTTCACAGATCGTACCCACCGAGTCCAACACACCCAAGTCAATCGAAGGTGACCCGACCCGATTCAAACACACCCGATTCATCTATAATCGATTAAGGTATGAATTTTTTTGATCTTTTCATCAATGTTAGGATAGATTGTTGTTGTTGATTGTTCATGTTCTTCGTTTTTTTTTTGTTTTTTTCTTTTTTTTTTAAGTCCGATTGTTTTTGTTGTTGAATAGGATAGATTGTTGTTGATTAGGTTAGATTGTTGTTGATTATTGTTGTTATTATTATTATCCGAATAATAATAATAATATTATTGTTATTGTCGTTGTTGTTGTTGATTGTTGTTTGTTGATGTTGATTATTGTTGTTGTTGTTGTTTTTGTTTTTGTTTTTTTTTCTGTTTTTGTTTTTGTTGTTGTTGTTGTTTTTGTTTTTTCTGTTTTTGTTTTTGTTTTTGTTGTTGTTGTTGTTGTTGTTTTTGTTGTTGTTGTTGTTTTTGTTTTTTCTGTTTTTGTTTTTGTTTTTGTTGTTTTTGTTTTTGTTGTTTTTATTTATATTATTAATTATTATTGTTTTTTTTTAGGAATGGCGATTGAAATTGAAGATGATGATGATCCACCGGATCCAGCAACCGGAGATTTAAAGACTTTCTACTTTTAGCGGAAAACGGAGTGCAGGCAGGGGATCCTTTGTCCGTTGGGCTGTATCAACAGATGGACGCCATCAACACTGTTGCAGATGATGACGGTCGTCGGGATGCAGGCCAGGGATCATTTGTCTATTGGAGATGAACCTTGATGGGGCGCTCTTGTTAGTTAAACCAACACTAACAAGAACTCCGGATCAGGTTCAAATTTTGTATGTAGCGGTCACTACAGATGAACCTGGATGGGGCCAGGTTCAAATCTTAGTTATAAACGCAAAACCGCAACGTCGGTAATTTTGTATGTAGAACCGCCTCCTATGTGGTATAAATAGGAGGTTGGTCTTAGTTATTAAGGTACACCGCAACGTCGGTAATTTTGTATGTAGAACCGCCTCCTATGTGTTATAAAACTTATTTTACTTTTGGTTATTTACGTTTATGTTGTTTACAACACCTTTCAAAAACACCGAAATGCATCGATTAACGAAATAAACCACTTCAGATATAAACGGATCAACCTCGGTAAAAATTTAAAATTTATCGACCGGACTGGAAAACAACGATCAATCGATTTATGAAATAAAACACGTTTCGAAAACACCAAAATACATCGATTAATCGATTAACAAAATAAAACACTTTTCATATAAACGGATCAAACTCGGCAAAAACAAAGCAAACATCCTTAAAACCTAACAAAATGAGCTAACCTAAACAAAAAAAACCGAACACGCATCGTATCGGTTACAAAATCGAAAAAATTTATTCAAATATGATAGAGAGAAATAAAACTAATTTTTTTATTTTTTTTAAGTTTGTTTATTATATTTAATATTTTATAAAAGAAAAAAAAAGAATTGATATTGATCGTATAGCCCAATATGAGGCACATAGCAGGCCTAGTATCGGTTACAAACCTAGTATCAACCCAATACTAGGCTTGTTATATGCATCATATTGGGCTATATGAGGAATATTTTATTTATTTTTTATTTTTTTTAATTTTGTTTATTATAATTAATATTCGTGAATATTTTATAAAAGAAAAAAAAAACTTGATATTGATCGTATAGTTCAATATGAGGCACATAGCAGGCCTAGTATTGGTTACAAACCTAGTATCAACCCAATACTAGGCTTGTTATATGCCTCATATTGAGCTATATGAGGAATATTAATTTTTTTTTTAATTTTGTTTATTATAATTAATATTTGTGAATATTTTATAACAGAAAAAAAAAACTTGATATTGATCGTATAGCCCAATATGAGGCACATAGAAGGCCTAGTATTGGGTTGATACTAGGTTTGTAACCAATACTAGGCCTGCTATGTGCCTCATATTGGGCTATACGATCAATATCAAGTTTTTTTTTCTTTTATAAAATATTAAATATAATAAACAAACTTTAAAAAAAATAAAAAAATTACAAAAAATTAGTTTTATTTTTCTCAATCATATTTGATTAAATTTTTTCGATTTTGTAACCGATACGATGCGTGTTCGGTTTTTTTGTTTAGGTTAGCTCATTTTGCTAGGTTTTAGGGATGTTTGCTTTGTTTTTGCCGAGTTTGATCCGTTTATATGAAAAGTGTTTTATTTTGTTAATCGATTAATCGTTGTATTTCGGTGTTTTCGAAACGTGTTTTATTTCATAAATCGATTGACCGTTGTTTTCCAGTCCGGTCGATAAATTTTAAATTTTTACCGAGGTTGATCCGTTTATATCTGAAGTGGTTTATTTCGTTAATCGATGCATTTCGGTGTTTTCGAAAGGTGTTGTATTTTCATAAATCGATTCAACAATGCATTTCGGTTTTGTTTTCTTATTTTGTTTGGTTAAAAGTTAAAATAAAATAAAATTAAGTACTCATCGTATAGCCCAATATGAGGCATACAACAAGCTTAGTATTGAGTCTGATACTGGGCTTGTAAGGGGTACTGGACCTTTATATGGTTCGTATAGATCTATACGAATCATATCAAGACCCATATCACACCCTATACGCTGGTCAGATCATTATACGAACCACACAAACACACACTCAAAACACACACACAAGATCAAAACACACACTCCATTCATCAAAACACACACTGTGGTCAGATCTTGCTTCGATTAAGGTACGTTTTCTTTCTTTTTTTTTCATACAATCGGTTAGATTAGTTGATTGATTGATTTATGTTAGATCTAGGTTTGATTTTGGGGATTACTTGGGGGTTCAGACCTGGGTTTGATGATGAACGATGAATGAATATGCCTCATACAGCTCTATACGAGGCATATTCATTCATGGAACTTGAATTTGGGGCTGATTTCGATGATCAGATCTGGGTTGGTGTGTTGAAGATGAATGAATATGCCTCATACAGGGCAATACGAGGCATATTCATTCATATTTTTTTTAAAATTTTATTAATCTTTTAAATTAATAATAATAATAGGCTAATAATAATAATAATAAGTTATATGCAGATTTTTTATTTAAAATATTTTTTAAAAAAAAAACATTATTTTTTAAAAATAACATAAATTTTTATTAAAATAATTTAATTTAAAATAATAATATAAATTTCTTTAAAATAACATTATTTTAAAATAACATATGTTTAATATATTTTTTTTAAAATAACGTAGTATGGCGGATTTCTTTGGTGACGGGGATGCGGACTTTGACATGGGGGAGGAGGGAGGGGTAGCGGGACCACCACCACCACCACCACGAGTACAGGTTGACCCACTTTTGGGTCACCCGTACTTGGACTTTCCTGCTGACAGCAAGGCGTGGCGCCGCTGTCGGAAGCTTAGGAGGATGCAGGTATTATTATTATTATTATTATTATTATTATTATTATTATTATTATAATTATTATTATAATAATTATTATTGTTATAATTATTATTATTATTATTGTTGTTGTTGTTGTTGTTGTTATTACCATAATGCAGGTCGCGGCTCACAAGGCCGTTTGTTATACTGCGTTGGAGGAGTTTGGTGAGCTGGCACGGGCACGTGCTATCATCGACACTGATACGCCCTGGAGTCGTCTGTTTGATAGTGCACATACGGAGACATATCGGGAGTTGACCGTGGAGTTCCTGTCTTCATTTACTTTCACCGCCCGACCAGCAGATCGACCGGAGGAGGACGATGATCCTGCGGATCCTTTCTACGAGATCACCTTCCGTCTTGCCCAGCAGACGTTTCAGATGTCCTTACGCGAGTTCGCGTGGCGGTTGGGGTTTTACACGCAGCCTGAGACGGCTACCGCGTTATATCTAGACGGTATACGCGCGGCGTCTAGGCCTACGTTGCTTGGGTTTTGGGCGGTCGTAGCTCCTGGTCACCGGTTTCAGAAGGATAAGGGCAGGGTGACCGCCATTCGTGACCCCCTTCACCGATATATGCACCGGTTGATCGCTACGTCGATCCAGCCACGCCATAACTCTCGCGAGTGGTGCACGAGGACAGACCTCTTTTACCTTTACTGTCTATTATATCGGAGGCCGTGCGCGCTCGCACGTTGTATGACGGATTGGTTTGCCTCCGCATACCACCGTCAGTCGCGGGGAGAGTTATACGGCGGTGCGTATGTCACCGTCCTCGCCCGTCAGTTAGGGCTTCTACCCGAGGGTGACCCCCACTTGGGACCTCCGCTCCAGCCATCCCGGTTAGATCGTAGGACGATTATTGGCATGCGCGTTACGCGCAAGTTCGCTGGGATGGGTCGGCGTTTTCAGAATGCCGAGGGACAGCTTTTTGAGCCGGTGGAGTTACCGGAGGTCATCCCACCTTATCTTTGGGATGTTGAGGAGGATATGTTGGAGGACGTGGATGGGTCGTTTGAGGTTGACCTGGAGCCAGAGGTAGAGGATGAGGCACCGCCTCCAGAGCCGCCTCAGTACCCAGCTCACGTTTACCGGGGTGTCCCTCGTGACGTTGTAGACAGGATGCGCCGTATGGAGGGCAGTATTCGGGATCTGCGGCGTGGTCAGGAGACTATTCTTGACTGGATTAGGTGGATTGCTGATTCGGAGGCGGAGAGGAGACAACAAGCAGGATTACCAGAGAAACCGCCACCAGCGCCACGTGCGGCACCCGGCCCAGATCAGTAGTTTTTTATGTTTGTATTCAGTACTATTATGACTTCTTTTTTTTTTATGTTTGTATTCAGTACTATTATGACTTCTTTTGTATGAACTTGTTGGTTGATATGTTTGTGATGTTTATTTACTGGAGTTAATGGTTCTTGATCTGTTATTCGGTTACAATCAGTTTTAGTTATTTATGTTTGTGATGTAAACAAAACTATTTAAAGAAATGGAAACAAATATTTAAAAAACAAAATCAACTGTTTAATATTAAGACGAGTCCGTTCAACTTCAAAAGGTATACATAATAAATTAACCCTAAATTAATACTGTTATTGACGTATTGAGAAGAGTCCGTCCAACTTCAAAAAGTATACATAATAAATTCATACTGTTATTGACGTATTGAGAAGAGTCCGTTCAACTTCAAAAAGTATACGTAATATATTCAGACTGTCATTGACGTATTGAGAGGAGTCCGTTCAACTTCAAAAAATTATACGTAATATATTCAGACTGTTATTGACGTATTGAGAAGAGTCCGTTCAACTTCAAAAACTATACGTAATATATTCAGACTGTTATTGACGTATTGAGAGCAGTCCGTTCAACTTCAAAAAGTATACGCAATAAATTCATACTGTTATTGACGTATTGAGAAGAGTCCGTTCAACTTCCAAAAGTATACGTAATATATTTAGACTGTTATTGAGGTATTGAGACGCGTTCGTTCAACTTCCAAAAGTACACGTAATAAATTCAGACTGTTATTGACGTATTGAGAAGAGTCCGTTCAACTTCCAAAAGTATACGTAATAAATTCAGACTGTTATTGACTTATTGAGATGAGTCCGTTCAACATAAAAAAAATATACGTAATTTATTCAGACTGTTATTGACGTATTGAGACGAGTCCGTTCAACTTCAAAAAGTATATGTAATAATAGTTCGTTCAACTTCCAAAAGTATACGTAATAAATTCAGACTGTTATTGACGTATTGAGAAGAGTCCGTTCAACTTCCAAAAGTATACGTAATAAATTCAGACTGTTATTGACGTATTGAGAGGAGTCCGTTCAACTTCAAAAAGTATACGCAATAAATTCATACTGTTATTGACGTATTGAGAAGAGTCCGTTCAACTTCCAAAAGTATACGTAATATATTTAGACTGTTATTGAGGTATTGAGACGCGTTCGTTCAACTTCCAAAAGTATACGTAATAAATTCAGACTGTTATTGACGTATTGAGAAGAGTCCGTTCAACTTCCAAAAGTATACATAATAAATTCAGACTGTTATTGACGTATTGAGATGAGTCCGTTCAACATAAAAAAATATACGTAATTTATTCAGACTGTTATTGACGTATTGAGACGAGTCCGTTCAACTTCAAAAAGTATATGTAATAATAGTTCGTTCAACTTCCAAAAGTATACGTAATAAATTCAGACTGTTATTGACGTATTGAGAAGAGTCCGTTCAACTTCCAAAAGTATACGTAATAAATTCAGACTGTTATTGACGTATTGAGATGAGTCCGTTCAACATAAAAAATATACGTAATTTATTTAGACTGTTATTGACGTATTGAGACGAGTCCGTTCAACTTCAAAAAGTATATGTAATAATATTGTAAGTACTCCTCGTATTGCACTCGTAAAAAAAAATAAAAAAAGTATATGTAATAATATTGTAAGTAATATTCGTATTGCATTCGTTAAAAAAAAATAGAAAAAGGCAATCCACATAGTAGACCAAACCCTAAGTTTCAAAAATTAAAAATGTAAACCCTATATTCTTCGTATTGAGCTATACGGGTCATATAAGGTACCAACTTGCAGACCAATCATTGCCTTGAAGTCAGTAATCAGCTTTTTGTCCTTTATATGCCTCGTATAGCCCTATACGAGGCATATAAAGGGCGTCCAAATAGATATCAAGGGTGTCCAAATAGACAGAGCCTAAAAGAATTGAATATTGATGAGGTGGTATTCAATGGAGGCCCAACCCTCCTTTGAATGTGCCACGTGGCACGTTAAGGTGAGAGTTTTTAATTTATTTTTTTATTTTGTTTTTATCCATTCTCCTACACTTATCTAACCCTAATATCTTTAAGGATTTAAAAACAAATTTAGATTTTTCTCTCTAATGTTTCCTCCCATCATTTTTAAACGTTAATATCTTTTATATACGAGATTTTTTAAAGAAAAAAATTACACCAAATTAACGAGCGTTTTATTATCTTTCCAACGAGTACCATAGTGCTATATAAAAAACGGAGAAAAAAACGACTATTTTTATGGGGTTTCGTTCATACAGGAAAAAAAACACAAAGTGTCCAGGTTATTCATTAATCATGTTTTATCTTTAAACCAGGTTCTTATATAGTTATATACAATGTTGAAATTTAGCCCACTCGCCATGCTATCATTGGAATTTTACTCTTCTAAAGATGGATAGGTATATTTCATCAAGAGAAGCTACGAGAAAGAATCACGCAACACTGCAACACATGGTGTCACCTTATAGCAAGGTTATTTTTTTATTTATTTAATTACAAGAGTAATAATTATTACTATTACTATTACTATTAGTATTAGTATTATTAGAATGGTTATATTTTTCAACCCCGGGACACTCCCGGGATAAAAGCTAGTAACTTATAATAAAAAAATTGAACTTTGATGATGTGGCATTCAATGGAGGCCTCAACCCCTCCTTGAATGTGCCATGTGGCATCATGTAGGATTTTTTAATTTTTAAGTTTTTTAATAAATCTATATATATTATAATTATTTTAGGAAAATATAAGAATTTAAAAACAAAATTAAATTTTCTCTCTAATGTTTCCTCCCATAACTTTTAAACGTTAATATCTTTTATATACGATATTTTTTAAAGAAAAAAATTACACCAAATTAACGAGCATTTTATTATCTTTCCAACCAGTACCATAGTGCTATATAAAAAACGGAGAAAAAAACAACTATTTTGTGGGGTTTTGTTTTCAAATATATTTTACTTTACTAATAAATCACAAACGATAAACATAACTTCATAGGCAGAGATTCTTTTTTTTATATTTGAATATGAATACTTATGGCAGAAATTTGTTTAAAATAAATATTATTATTATTCATTAATCATGTATTGGCAAATCATTAATTATGTTGTCATATTAGATATTTCAACCCCGGGACACTCCCGAGATAAAAGCTAGTATGTAAATATTTTATTAGTTCTCAGATGTGATCCTATTCGACTTTCAAATAGCTGCAATCTTCGGGTGCTCTCAATTGTGAGGAAGTCATTAGGTAATAGCCGCAATAGATGTTTATTTTCTCAAATCTCTTGACTCAATGTACATTCATGTCATTTTCACTTTTTTTTTGGAGAGTAGTGTTTCAGCGGTAAATCCTGTGTTGCAAAGCGACCATTGTCCAGGATCGAATCCCATAGCCCCACACGGGTTTCTCCTTTCAAACCCAAACGGTTATTTTTTCGATGGAGCGTGAGATTCGAACCTGAGACCAAACCCGGATAGGAACCCTCCAAGGAGGTAAACCTTCTCACCTTAAACCAGTTGGACCGGAGATATTGGTATGTCATTTTCACTTTAAAATTTAAAAAAATATAAAGATGATTTAAAAAAAAAAGCATGATTTTTAAATATTATATTATATGTTGATGATGATTTATTTATATCCAACCAAAACCATTGATATTTTTTAAAACACCAAATTAACGCACATTGTCATCTTCTTCTTCTTCATCTATTTCTCCATTAAAATACCGACAACTGATGATAATCAATCAATCAATCTTTACAAATGGAGACACTCATACTATATTAATCAATCACCAAACCACTTCCTATATTAACCAAATCACACAAAACGTTCGTATAATTCAATTATTTTACATAACGATGAACAAGAACCAAAGAGGCTTGATTTACCTAAACTCAATCTGTTACAAGCTCTGACCACTGTCAACCCATCTGAGTTGACCCATCATTGACTACTTAATACCCATCAATGAAGAGGTCAGTTCATCCAATATTCACCCTTTTGTTCCTCAGCATCACCACCATCACACTCTGCTTCCGAATAATATTTTCAGGCAAATTCACAGGTGGGTTTCCTCAACTGGTTCACCAGAACAACCCACCTGTGTTTAACAACACAATACTAAGGTTTGCTGCTGTTGATTTAGCTGAAAGTTCATTCAGGCAAAACGTCGAACAGTTGGTGGACAATAATTTTCAAGGCTCGGTTTTCTTGTCTAAACGACACCGTATTAATATCCGATCAAAAGGGGTTCCGGTAAAACTGTGGAATGATTTCCGTCAGTGTTTACAGACATGGTGGCGTAGTTACAGGTTCCAGCCTGATGTAATGGCAGATTTGGTAAATAATGTAAAGATTTTTAAAACAGGTTTAAATGGAAGTGTTTTGGGTGGAAATGTTAAGTATAAGACATGTGCTGTGGTGGGAAATAGTGGGATCTTGTTAAAATCTGATCTTGGTGGTGTGATTGATGACCATGAGTTTGTGATAAGGTTAAACAATGCGAGAACAAGCGGGTACGAGCGCAATGTAGGCTCGAAAACGAGCCTTTCGTTTGTGAATAGTAATGTTTTACACACGTGTGCGTGGCGAGAGAAGTGTTTTTGTCACCCGTATGGCGAAAAAGTGCCTATTATGATGTACATGTGTCAAATGATGCATTTTGTTGATTATGTTGTGTGTGGTGAGTTACACAAGGCGCCGTTGATGGTTACTGACCCGCGGTTTGATATCTTGTGTGCGCGGATTGTGAAGTATTACTCGGTTTCTAGGTTTGTGAGAGAGACTGGGAAGTCGCTAGAAGCGTGGGCGGGTTCACATGATGGTTCTAGCTTTCATTATTCGTCGGGTATGCAGGCTGTGATGCTTGCATTGGGGATTTGTGAAAAAGTTAGTATTTTTGGGTTTGGGAAGTCGGATTCGGCTAAGCATCATTATCATACGAATCAAAAAGCCGAGCTGCATTTGCACGATTATGAAGCGGAATACGAGTTGTATCGTGATCTTGTCGAGTCGCCTGAGAAAGTACCGTTTATCTCGGATAAGTTCAAGTTCCCTCCTGTTGTTATGCATAGATGACACGGTTAATATACATGTTGTTACTAGTTATAGAATGCTAAAGGATTTAATAATGTTAGAGAGTAAATTAAGTTTGAAGAAACTTATGTTGCTTGTTGAAGATTTTTGTTCAGGGGTTATGTTTTAAGTGTTCTTGATATGGCCACTTATGTGCTAAATAATAAATGATCATATTGGATGGGAAAAGAATATAAGTTGTTATTCTTATTCGTTATTTGAGTCCATTTATATATATTCATCTTGAGATTCATCAAGTTACACAAAATAAACAACAAACATTGGCTCTCATTGTCACAAAATAAACCAGCTCATGGGGAAAACCCGTCGCCCGAAGGCAACGGCGGTAAAACCTGACCCACTAGCAGCATTTTGGTGCCGACAGGACTCGAACTCCCCACCTTTCATAAGGAAAGCAAGGACGGTGCCACTCCACCATAACAGGATTAACAACCCATCGTTAATTTATAAGTTTCTTCCGTGCCTACTTTTTACTATTCAATTTGTTACAACTCTATAGCTTTGGTACAAGCTAATGTCAATAACTTTTAACAACATATTGATCAAGAATCGTGACAAATAAGTTTTTGACGAACGAACGACTCTCTCACGTACCCACTATACTTATCCCTAAATCTACGTTATTATAATCATGTGTAACAAACTAACAAAGTGTGTGTAGGCTAATTACCGCATAGTTTAAAGTTATTAAAATACGGAATATTGGATTAAATAATCTTAACTATCAACAATTGGCTGTCATCAGTCCTAAGTAATGAAATGTGTGACGTTCCCACCTTTTAACATATTGGCCACCAACGCACTATGACTAACTAATTATATACTTGGAACAAATATTTTTTATTCGTAATCCGTTGGTGGCCATTCTTTTAAAAGGTAAGACCATCATCATATAATTTCGTTAGTTTGAACTGGTGACGATCAATTTATGATAGCTGAGATTGTTCAAATCCATCAATTTATGATAGCCGGTTTGAAAGACGGTTTTTGGTTCATGAACCAATTCATGCACGCACTTTTTTTTAAGAAAAGGCAACACAAAATTATCATTTTTTTAACGTAAAGTTTGAATTTTATTAATTATTACAATCTTTTTAATGCATATGTTATTTGTGTAGAAACCTTTTTTGTATAATTTTGTTATATACAAATTTTTTATATAAAATTTCAATTTTTTAAATAAAACATACCGGTTCGGTTTGGGGACTGGATATGGGGAACCGATTCAGGGACCACCAGTTCATAAAGGGGACCGAAACTGGTCTAGAAATGTCGGTCCCAGACTCCCAGGCCAGTTCAGGCCGGGTACACCGGTTCGGTTTCTCAAACCGGTTTTGTTTTGTTGACCTTACACAATTTTATAAAAAGTAGCCCAATCCAACCAATCTGAATATGGGTCAAGGTTTTGACGACCCAGGCCCAATTAGGGTTTCGTTATCTAATGTTATTTTCATCATATAACTCTGCCGCCGTTCTTCGTCTGCCCTGGTGTTAGGAAGAGCTAATTAAAAATGAGGTATGTGTTTAGATTCAACTGTTGTAGCTTTGATTTGTTTAATAGTTTCTCTAGGGTTTATTTTATATGTTATTGATATTTTATTTGATTTGTATGCTTTTTGTTCAAGTGTTTTATAATCGGTTTGATCTTATTGTTTAAATATTATGTAGGAATTATTATGTAATTTTTATAAATTTTGAATCGAATTATTGCATCTTAACCGTGTTAATAGCGAAGAGTGGACGATAGCAATCAAATAATGGGTGCTATTTTATGTTTAGTGATATACTAGAAAAAAAATTTCACTAATATTTTATATGTATATTTTGTCAAATTTTTTTTTTTTACAAAAACCTCGGTATTTGTCGCTACCAACTATATAGTGAGTTAGTGACACACTAGTGCTATGCTACGCTATTTGCTATAGTGCCCCCTACGGCCGCTGTTAACAACTATGATTTTAAGATTCAATGTTATGCTTTTTGTGTGTGTATCTAGTCTCCGGTTAATCGCTAGTCGGATGTTCACCGAGTAATCACCAATTAATAGCTAGTCGGTGGCTCTATAGAGATTCCAGCCAAATTCCTCAAAAATCTGTAAATTTTGCTCAGATTCCAACTAAAACCTGTATATTCTGGCGATTACTCTTATACACTTAAAGATATGAGTCGTGGAAGGGGTTAAAACATGCTTACTTGAAAGAAACTACAAAGAAAATGTGTGTGTGTATATATATACACATATATATGAAACTAAAAATTACATCTAAAATCCCAATCCGATTATTAATCAGATTAATCCATACTAGTCCCTATTAATCGCTAGTCGGTACCTCACCGCGCGACTAGCGCCTAGCGATTCTTACAACACCGTATATATGTATATTTGATTTCTGTAGCTATATGTATTTGTTGAATAACTGTTTTCAAATTTTTTTATTTTTTTTATTTGTTTATGGCTATGCTTTGTAAGAACCTTGTGGAATCTGGTCTACATTGACATATGTGGCTTTTTTAAAACAGGATATTGAAGTTAATTTGTTTTAGTTTAAAAAGAAATTATGTATATCCAGTTCAACACTTTTGTTTCTATGATTGCTTATTGTTGTGTATGTGATTCATTTCATCTGATATTTGAGTAAATGATTTCGCAGTAAACTTCAGAGTGAAGCCCTTAGGGAAGCCATTACTCAGATCACCACCGATGCTAAAGAAAAGAAACGTAACTTCACTGAGACCATTGAGCTTCAGATCGGGCTCAAGAACTACGACCCACAAAAGGACAAACGTTTTAGCGGTACCGTTAAGTTGCCTCACATTCCTCGTCCTAAATTGAAGGTTTGCATGCTTGGAGATGCCCAGCATGTGGAAGAGGTAATTTCCGTTGTTTTGTTATAGAACTTAAGTAAAACTTGCGACAAGCAAACGCAGTGGCGGATCTAGAAATTAATTTCAGTAATAATGTTTTTCATTTTTTTCATTTTAGTAGTAACGTTTTCCAAATATCGTAAAAAAACAATTTTTCCACTAAGCGCGCGAAGTTGAGTAGCAACGAACGCGGCACCTAGTTTCAAGCTAGGTCCGCCCCTGAGCAAACGCCTAACTAATCAGGTCTATATATTTTGAGACTTGAGTTAACAGATTTGTGTTTGTTAATATTTACAGGCTCAAAAGATTGGTCTTGAATACATGGATGTTGAAGGACTCAAGAAGCTTAACAAGAACAAGAAGCTAGTGAAGAAGCTAGCCAAGAAACACCAGGCGTTTTTAGCTTCCGAATCCGTTATCAAGCAAATTCCTCGTTTGTTGGGCCCTGGTCTAAACAAGGCAGGTCTGTATCGGTCTATCCGTTAAAACCAAAATCTGGTTATAAATTGATTAGATCACATGTTTTTTATTAGCTGTTTCATCCATAGTTATCAAAGGCGTGAGCCGCACTCAAGGCGCCTAGGCTCCGCCTGTGGCCTAGGCGAGAAGCGCAAAAAAAGCGTGGGCCTGAGAAAAAAAAAGCGCAAATAAAAAAAAAATAAAAAAATCACCAAATCATTACAAATAACAATCATCTTGTATAATAATATAAATAATAAATATAAACTGACTGATTTAGCCATACCTCCTAAAAGAATTAACATGTCTTTGATAACTATGTAGTTAACAAAATCAGTTGATGGTAAATCAATGAGCTGAGGTGTTTATATATTGAAGAATAATTCAATATCTACGAGTGTTTTAAAAATCAATATATTTAAAAAAAAGTTTTGATTGAGATTTACATATATCACTATACATTGGTAAGTATTAGGTTTTAAAAATCAGACCGTGGCTTTTTTTTTTTTATCTAGGAGGGAAAAGCGGGATCTGGTGGCTTCTAGGAAATTGGTCGCCTAGGCAGTCAAGGCGATGGCTTTTGATAACTATGGTTTCATCTATTTGTCGTTTTAACTTGTTTGTTTACGCCACTGTTGCAGGAAAGTTCCCAACGCTTGTTAGTCACCAGGAATCTCTCGAGGCTAAGGTGAATGAAACCAAAGCAACGGTTAAGTTTCAACTGAAAAAGGTCCTGTGCATGGGCGTTGCTGTTGGTAACTGCAGCATGGAGGAGAAACAGATTTTCCAAAACGTGCAGATGAGCGTTAATTTCCTCGTTTCATTGTTGAAGAAGAACTGGCAAAATGTGAGATGTTTGTACTTGAAGACAACGATGGGAAAGCCGGTTCGCATCTTTTAGATATTGTGTTTGTTTTTGTTTTCAAACTTGTTGTGAGGTCAGTACTTGGAAGCATTTCTTTTCAATAGGTGGTGTCGGTTTTGTCTCTTATTCTCGTCTTAGTTGATACTATAAAAATTATGTTTTATGGTTACCGCGATTTTATCTGTGTTTTCTATCCTCATTAAGGACAATACTTGCTTTGAAAGCCATACCAGATCAGAAACCGGCTGTTGTACTAGTTTACGGTCGGATAGTCATATTGGATTATTCAATATTTTTAAGAGCGTCCACAGCGCTGGACGTGCCAGATGAACTCACCTCAGCATCACGCTGTTCTGGATGAACCCTCCTCGTCATCCACATCGCCGTATAAACCCACCTTGTCGTCCACATCGCCAGGCTAAGCTGCATGAACCCAACCCAACCCACTCTCTTCTTGCTATACTCCATTGACATAGATTTTAAAGAAAAAAAATCGTTCAAGGTGAATAATATTTGACAAAGAGCAGAAAAAAAATGTGAACATAAATAAAATAAATTATTTGATATGATGAGTTTTTTAAAACAACTTATGATAATATACCTTAAAAAGATGCCTTTTTTTAAATTAATGTTGAGTAGAGGTCTTAAATTGACTTATTTATTGGATATAGAAATAAGTAGAGCCACTAATCATTTGAAGATGTAGTATTTTGACTTTGGGTCTACTCAGAAGTCAAAATAGTAAGGTTTTTGGCTTGTGGAGTAATTCAATCAAGTTATTTTACACTTCTAGTGACCAAAAGAAAAAAATATAAAATAAATAATATTAAACAAAAAAGTAGTTGCATTTATTTGAAAGAACTATACATTTTGCAAGATTAGAGGTATATAAAAATGTATAGAAGTTAAGTTAATATAAATGGTTATTATAATAAGCACCAGATTGTCGTGTACGGTTACAATTGTATCACAAGGTTATTGTGAAGAATCACTTATTGTTAATATGTTACTTATGAGCCACGTCTATTGATTTTTATTAATGACGACGTATTCGAACTAAGTGAAATGCCTCTTCATAGCTATGTCTATTGTTTGATTGTCTAATTATCTACCTATTATTATACTTAGAGGGTGTTTGGGATTGGGTTTCAAAACAACTTATTGACTTATTGACTACAACTTATTGACTTATCGTCTTTTCCAAGAAGCCAATAAGGTGTTTGTGTAACCCAAAAGCACTTTCTGTTTTACTTTTGGCTTTTAAGGGTGGAAAAAATGTTTTTGAGAAGTTAAAAATCTTGGCTTTTGACTTTTAGAAAAAAAATTACAAATCTACCACCCATATAACCAATATTCACAATAAGTTATGCGAAACATTTAAAAAACAATCTATTGACTTTTTGACGTTTCTCATCCCAAAAGCTAATCCAAACATTTTTTTTTAAAACTCTTTTTAAAAAGTCAAAAGCCAATAAACATTTCTGACCAAAAACACTTTTGCATTTCTAAACTCAATCCCAAACACCCTCTTAATATAAGATTATGTGTAGTGGTGGGGGGTTATGTGGGGGTTGTGGTATTAAAATATTAAAAAGTAATAGAAGTTGGGTTATGTGGGGGTTATGGAAAAAGATGGTGTAGTGGGAAGGGGGGTTATAAATGATTGGGTAATCATTGCTTTTTATTGTTTTTTATTTAAATAAGAATATTAAATAGTTTAAATTATTTTTCATTAAATATAGAAAACTTACAAATACTAAAAAAAATTACAAATACTAAAAAACAACAAATACTTAAAAAAAAGTTACAAATACTTAAAAAAAGCTACAAATACTTAAAAAAACTACTTGTCGTCGTCGTCTCCTTCTTCGTTTTCTCCTCCTTCTTCTTCTGCTTCTTCTTCTCCTTCTTCTTCTTCTTCTTCTTCTTCATCATCATCTTCTTCTTCTTCTTGGTTGTGATGAATCGGGCGAATCGACCATGCTTCCTCCACCAAATCCGCCTTCAACGCGTTATGTATCTCCTTGGAACGCAACATGGCACTGTTTTCGAATCTCTCCTCCTGTGTCGCTTGCGTCCCTGGAACATCTTCTTCTGCTGCATAGTTTGGGCATATAGCCTTTCCTTCGTCTTCAAGTATCATAATATGCATTATGATACAAGCATACATCACCATTTTAATCCTTTCTTTTTCCCACACACGACAAGGATTTCTAACAAAATGCCATCGTTGTTGAAGAACGCCAAAACACATCTCGACGTCCTTTCTTGCAGACTCATGAACTCTTTTAAAATATTGCCTTTTTTCATCTTGTGTCTGGCTAAACGTTTTGACGAGCATTGAATACTCCGGATATATACCATCCGCCAAGTAGTATCCATGCTCGTAGTAATTATTATTTGCATAAACCCACATTTCGGTATTGTTCCGCCAATGTAAGACTCTAGCAATGGCGAAAACTGAAAAGTATTTATGTCGTTCATACACCCGGCGAGACCAAAGAAGGACGACCAAACCCACAGGTCTTGTGAGGCAACTGCTTGTAAAACCAACGTTGGTCCCTTTTGGTCACCGCGTGTATGTTGACCTCGCCATGCGGTTGGACAAGCATACCATCGCCATTGACGACAATCTATACTACCAATCATACCGGGTAGTCCATGTTTTTGTAAATGCGTTTCATATAGTTGTTGAAGGTCGCTCCATGTCGGGTTTTTCAAGTATCTTTTTCCATATAATTGGCATATACCTAAAAAAATCAAATGTATATATAAAAAATATGTACCAAGTATATGTATATATAAAAAAATCAAAAGTATATTTGTAAATACCGTAGCAGAAATACTCCAAAGTATCGCGTGTGGTTTTCTCCGCCATCTTCAAATACTCATCATTGATATCGTATGTGTTCCCGTAGGCGAGTACACGTATTGCGGAAGTCACCTTTTGAATTGCGGTGAATCCTAAACACCCTCTAGCGTCGGGTTTTTGCTTAAAGTAGTCATAAGCGGACTCTAAATCTTCCGTGATGCGCAAAAATAAGTTTTTACGCATCCTAAATCTTCGCCTAAACATACCAGGGCCGTATACCGGATTCTCATTGAAATAGTCATTCATCAAACGCTCATTGGCGGCTACACGGTCTCGCTCTATGTATTGCCTAGACAATATCGGCCGTGGGGGGGAATTATTTATAAGATGCATCGCGCTAGTCGCTAGCGTAGCCGCACTCGTAACGGCTTCTTCCTCTTCCGCGCCGTCATCGTGAAAAAACTGGTTATATAGATCGAGAAACGAATCTTCGGAGGGAGGAGACGACATTTTGGTGATTTCTTTGTGTGTTGAATTTTTTTGAGTTGTATGTATGTATTGTATGTGTGTGAATGAGTGTGTGTATGTAGTGTATGTTACACATATATATATATATATAGAAAATAGAATTGAATTTTTTTTTTAAAGGAATTCGACCGTTTTTCAACTGTCATATTGACCAAACCATCACCAAAACGCCGCTATGGAGAAAGCTGGGTCACCCTAAAACGCCCCCATAGCGCCTGGGGGGCGGTGTTTGTTGGTTCAGGCCCCTTGTTAAACACACACTCAAAACTCACTAATGAATGTGAACTTTATAAAGGAAATATGTGGAACAAAATTGAAGGAAAGCTTATATTATTATCAACTATGAAATGGTTTATATAGCCTATTGCAACATTGAATAGTCAAAGAAAAAATAACTAAAGTGCTAAAAACTGGTTCTTCTTTTACCCAACGTACATGTGAACGTTAGCCACTTTATTCGGTCAACAACATCTTACTTTTCAATATTGTCATTTGCCACATCAGGTTTTCTACCATCAACTTCCACACGTTCCTTATTATTTTACTTGACCCATTAATAACTAAACTATGACCCGATAATGTGCCAACCCATGACCCGTAAATCAACCGGTTAACCCAACAATCACCCCCTTAATCGGTTGTTTACGACATTCACAAACTACAACACGAAAACACATTCGCCTTGAACCATCTCGACCCATCCCGGACACCCGACCTTCACCCCAGTCACGTCCAAAGTCAACTCGGTTCAACCCGAATAAAACCGCCACACTTGTAACATATCCCATGGCATCACGTTGGAAACCCGTTCACTAACATCTTGACTCATCACGGATTGACGACCTCTACCCCGGGCCAAATCCAAAGCCACCGATTGAACTCCAACGCCATAATGTCACACCGTGTGTTTTTCATTTCTCTTCCAATCTTGACAACCCGTGCTCTTTTCCGATCAAATATGTTCCAAGAGGCATCTCCACCGACAAGAAAACAAGGCCACCGCCTTCTAACTTTTCTTACTCCCGCCAAGCGAACCGAATCCAAAGCTACCTGCTTTGACGGACCCTTCCTGCTCGCTTTTTCTGCGTACACCGGTCTCCTCTTATCACGAAACAATTCGATCAAGGCACCCGTTCTTACCGGTTGTGACTAGTCACGCAAACCCGCAACTAACAACCAAACGGCCTTCCTTTAGTCACCTCTAACAGCACGGAACGCCTATGTTTATAACCGGTCACCCCCGTAGTCTCAAACGGTATTCTCCCACGACCACAGTAGAACCGAAACACCGCGCCAACTCCGTCTACCGCTGTTAAAACAACACCCAAACAGCCACTGCTGTCAGGAACAAACACTTTCACGCCACTTGCCCTCCACCAACCGACACACCTGCCGACGGCGGAGGCTACCCTCTCGAGCCCTAGGCTCTGATACCAAATGTTGGTTCAGGCCCCTTGTTAAACACACACTCAAAACTCACTAATGAATGTGAACTTTATAAAGGAAATATGTGGAACAAAATTGAAGGAAAGCTTATATTATTATCAACTATGAAATGGTTTATATAGCCTATTGCAACATTGAATAGTCAAAGAAAAAATAACTAAAGTGCTAAAAACTGGTTCTTCTTTTACCCAACGTACATGTGAACGTTAGCCACTTTATTCGGTCAACAACATCTTACTTTTCAATATTGTCATTTGCCACATCAGGTTTTCTACCATCAACTTCCACACGTTCCTTATTATTTTACTTGACCCATTAATAACTAAACTATGACCCGATAATGTGCCAACCCATGACCCGTAAATCAACCGGTTAACCCAACAGTGTTCCAGGCGCTATGGGGAGCCACAACGCCCTACAACGGCTCTACTACACAAGGCCTAATATATTTATGTACTAGAAATTGAAGTACGTTATATAGGTCTCTTTACATTAGACTATGTGTAGTGAGGTATGAAAGTCATACCCTATCATCCCTTATACCATATCATCCCTTACACACCTAAAACACCATTACACAATTGTTAAAAGGGGTGCTAATAAGCCCTCAATTACCACAACAACATGCATCAAGGGGAAGCGTGTGAGGCTAGTGACCACACCTACCAATCACACATTTTATTTTATTTTATTTATCTTTTTCTTGAATTTGTTTTTTAGTTAAAACCCCTACACCATTGGAAAAGTGTGATTTCGTTAAAGGCTTCATGCCACATGACACTAAGATGCACTTTCAGTAGTAAGTAGCAACTTTAACTTCACTACACAGTCTTAGAAATGATGGTAGTGATGCTTAAAAGTTTTTTTTGTGATGTTTAATTTAGTAACGTATCAAAGTGATCAGTCATCTCATGTTGGGTTTTTAATAAAAATAAATTAAAAATTCTAATTCTTGTGTTATTTTAGGTTGGGGCTGGTGAGCAAATTTATGCTTAAATTTGGAACAAACTGATATAATAGCCATGTGCTTGCAATGTAATTGCTGAAATACTTAAAAGTTTAGAGCTAATTAATAATTGCTCCTGATGTACTTGGTGAAATATTGTGATGTATGTACAAAAGTACAAGAGAATTAAGAAATGGAAAACATGTTTAAGGGACATTCTCTAGGCAAGTGGCTTCAAAAAATTATGAGTTTAATTATTGCATAGTGCAAGTAATGGCGAAGGATAATGTGGCCAGGGGGTGTACACCCGGTACAAGATTTATAAAGAGGAAAACTTGATTCAAAAGTTAATTAATATAATGTATATACTTTGTTTTTTAAATGGTTATATGTATCATCAGGGATACATCTTGATGTTTAAAAGTGAATAGATTAGATACTAACATGACGTAGTATAAAGATACACTTGATGTAATGCATTGAAATAAAGACTACACATCATCAAAGCCTTGAGACCAGGGTTGGTGTAAATCGTAAACCCTGATTCGTGTTGATTGGTGTCGTTTGGGTGTACACTCGGTACAACCAATGTTGTGATGCAGATCTTATATGTATAGCTAATATAAGAAGCAAAATCAAACACAATTTTCTTGCATGACATGATATATATACACTTAGGAGATATGTTCATGTGACAACATGTAATGATGTTAACATGATATGCTAAAAAAATTGAATCAAAAGGCTTGTACTATAGTGATACAGATATCAAGAGGTGCACGAATGATGTTCCTCCTTAAGTGGTTGACGGTTCTTATTCCATGCTGCAAAAATGTGTAAATTTAGGAGCAGATTTAATATATGTAATTGATATTTTATTATCATTTTATTTTTTTTTATAAAATAGAAGCATTCAAGGGAAGAATGCCTTGAAAATCTCAAAATACAACAATTTTCAAAAAGATAGACAGTGGTGCGATATTAGTGAGACGACAAAGTGATTATTGCTACGACAGTGGTGCGTAGTTGTGATGATTATCTCTACCAAGTTTGAAAGATGTTAACAAAATAAAAGCTTTAAACCAAGGATTATAGCTTAGTGGTATCTTGCTGGTGAGATAAGACTTAGGGGCCATATGGTCCTGGGTTCGAATCTCACAAAGGGGGTTTTCTCATAATTATGAATTTCCTCCTGAATTGGTGACTTAGTGGTGGAATATGATCGCGTGGTAACACTGGTGACACGATGATACTCCAGTGTTCCGTGAGTGATTCCAATTTGTTGGCCGTTCAAAAAAAAAGCAAGGATTATAAACATCCACCCAAATCTTTATACTTAACATCCACTCATTTCCGTATACACAATTTTATCTTTTTTTTTTCTTTACGCTTTCAGTAATTAACGAGTGAGAAATTTACTAGTCATGTATGTTACATGTAAATTTTATGGTTATAACAAGAATCATATAAAAGACAAGAGAAAAACAAAAAACAACAATTCACAAAATCTATATATTTTATGCTTTTTATAGAGGAGGTGGGTATCAATAGTGGCTCTATGCTAATATGCATCGGGTGATTTTGCTAACCTGCATCGTTTTTTTTTTCAATATACAAGTGGTCTAAACCAAGGGTTACATATTTCCACCGCATCCACACCCATGCACTTAACACAAGTTATATTTCCCCCATTTTCTTTAACCAATTTAGAATTATACACCTAAACTTCTGGAAAGTTACCATACATCACTTGAATTTCAATAAGTTATTTTTAAACTATTTTACACTACAATCACTGATAGTGAGCTTTAATAAGATTATTTACATCCCTAGCACTTTAATCAACTTCTTTTATTTATTTTCCTTATTTTTCCATTTTAATACTTGTAATTCATTTTTTTAGTTTCTTTTTCCCTCTGTAATTTAGTCTAACTTTTACGCTTGACCATGTAATTTAGTCTAAGGGGTTGTTTGACAACTTTTGAATGGGTAAGTACCGAACTAGTAAGAGCCTGAACCATTCAGATTCAATTTAATGCTCACCCATTCGGATTCAATTTAATGTTTATCAATTCAGAGGCAAATGTCTGATTGATTCAGACATCTAATTGCGAAATAAACAGTTTGAATGAACTATGTCTGACTAATTTAGACATCTGTCCCATTAAGAGCCGAAACAAACAACCTCTAGTTTTTTTTTTCCTTTGTGTGTTTGTAATTCTGATGTTTTTATATTTCAACCTAACCTTTTTAATTCATGTTATTTTTGTTTAAAAAAAAATGGAAAAAGAAAGATTGAGTTTGTCTTTATAGTTAGGGTATCATGTGATTCATGTCCCTAGCACACTTGTTTAGATTCCAAAAAACACCACCTTCCCCAACAACCCCCTAACTCTATCTCTCTCTCTATAAATAAACACCTCCACACTCCTATTTCTTTATTCCTCGATTACTCCGCTCATTTCATTTCGTCTCGTCTCTGTAAGTTCATTTTCTTTCATCTAATCCTATTAATATTCATTTCATATTAATCACGTTTCTGTTCGTTTTTAATGCTATTATTACTGATTGATTTGCTGCCTGTTTGAATTTTAGATGAAATTCTGTTAGGTTTTATACTTTTATTACTTTAAGTTCATTTAGAGCCTTCTGTTTCATGTTTTCTTTTGATTTGATGCTTTTACGCTGCTTGTATTAGTCGATTACTGATTGATTTTGTGTCTGTTTGAGTTTTAGATGAAATTCTGTTAGGTTTTATGCTTTTATTACTTTAAGTTCATTCAGATCCTTCTGTTTCATGTTTTCCTTTGATCTGATGCTGTTACGCTACTTGTATTTAGTCGATATTCTTAGTTATCGATTTATTTCTGTGTTTATATGTTTTTTTATATTTAATGTGATTACTGATTGATTTTATGTCTGTTTGAGTTTTAGATGAAATTCTGTTAGGTTTTATAATCCTTCTGTTTCATGTTTTCCTTTGATCTGATGCTGTTACGGGCTTACGGCGTTACACTACTTGTATTTAGTCGCTATTCGTAGTTATCGATTTATTTCTTTATTTATGCGTTTTATTGTTAGTTTTTAATGTGATTACTGATTGATTTTATGTCTGTTTGAGTTTTAGATGAAACTCTCTTAGTTTTTATTACTTTTAAGTTCATTCAGATCCTTCAGTTTCATGTTTTCCTTTGATCTTATGCTGTTACGGCGTTACGCCACTTGTATTTAGTCAATATTCGTGGTTATCGATTTAGTTCTGTGTTTATGCGTTTTTTGTTTGTTTTTAATGTGATTACTGATTGATTTTATGTCTGTTTGAGTTTTAGATGAAATTCTCTTAGGTTTTATACTTTTATTACTTTAAATTTGTGGTTATCGATTTATTTCTGTGTTTATGCGTTTTTTTGTTTGTTTTTAATGTGATTACTGATTGATTTTGTGTCTGTTCGAGTTTTAGATGAAATTCTCTTAGGTTTTATACAGTTTATTACTTTAAGTTCATTCAGATCCTTCAGTTTCATGTTTTCATTTGATCTGATGCTGTTACGCTGCTTGTATTTAGTCGATATTCGTGGTTATCGATTTATTTCTGTGTTTATGCGTTTTTTTGTTTGTTTTTAATGTGATTACTGATTGATTTTGTGTCTGTTTGAGTTTTAGATGATTTTTTCTTAGTTTTGTTATGAATAAGCTGATTTGTTAGGAATTATTGTATGCATTTATAGGTTAGATACGTTTCATTGATTTAGTGTTTCGAATTATGTGTAATCGTTACTTGTTTCCGTTGAATTTGAGGAAGATTTTGTTGTGATAGAAACTTACATGGATGGGTTGTTTGATACATTAAGTTTTCATGATTATTTTGGTAAAAAAAGTTTCCTTGTAGTTGTAGTAAGTGTTTTGAAATGGGTCTGTGATCTATTCTGGAGACAATTTTTTTTTTTCAAATTTTGTAAAGACGGTCAAAGAACGTTGGCCGATCCTTCTGCCAACCGATGTTGACCGATTTTACATTGTAAAATGTTAGTTCTCTTAAGGAAAAACTTATATAGAATTCTCCAAATTATCACCTGCAGAGATGAAAAACACACCCACCTTATTTTGAGAATCATCTTGATATTCATGTTTTCGAGTTGAACAACATTACTGAATTAATTTTTTCTTTTCATTTATATCCAGGTCAGCATGTCGTCCTTCACGCTTCCTACTCAAACCATGCTCGGAACCTCACCCCAAACCATGGCCAGAACCACACCCCAAACCATGGTCAGTGCTTTCTTGAAGTATCCATCCGCCCTTCCGACGGTTAAGAGCATCTCAAAGACCTTTGGCTTAAAATCTGGCTCTTCCTCAGGACAACTGCAATGGCTACATACAAGATTAAACTCGTGACCCCTCATGGTGAACACGAGTTTGATGCACCTGATGACTGTTACATTCTCGACTCAGCTGAGGCTGCTGGAATTGAGCTGCCATACTCTTGCAGGGCGGGTGCATGCTCAACATGTGCGGGAAAGCTGGCGACTGGTGTTGTTGACCAATCTGATGGGTCGTTCTTGACGATAACCAAATGAAAGACGGTTACTTGTTGACCTGCATTTCATACCCCGACTGGTGACTGTGTTGTTCACACACACAAAGAAGGTGATCTTTACTGAGTTCAATATGTTTGGTCGGACATCTTTGATCTGAAATTTATGAACGCTTTGTTGTTTAGAGTCGAATTTGTTTTCTGAATTGGAAATCCTAGTTCTTCTTGGTAGCGATAAGCATTTCAAATCATGTCACATGATCTTAATTAAGAAATTTTGGTAGTGTTCCAAACCTAATTCCATCAAAAGATTTAATCCTAGACTCCTGGTAACGGTAAATAGTATACCGTCAACTAAAAGGGTCATGCACCAATGAAACCTGTCGCAAAAAGAAATGCGAACGAGCAAATTGCGTTGCGAACAAATAAATACATGAGATGTTTCAGCAACTTATCATGTTATAAGGAAAACCCATTGAGCTTGATGATTGTAAACAAGCAGAGCATGTGTATGGTACCAAAATGTGTGATCTTGTATATGTATTCATGTAACCCATCCACTATATAATGTAACGACATTACTCATCGTAAAATAGATGAACCGTCGTGATCTTAGCTCACCGTCACGTTGTCATCGATGCCACAGTGACTCGTGTGTGGTCTGCCTCCACAAGTAAGGGCGTCCTTGGTATCAAATGCAAATTTTGAATACAAAGTAGACTAAAATAAACTTGTAGAAAAGAGGATAAAAGAACTAACAGATCCGTACTGAAAAAAATTGGAAGATAATACATTCGCACCTTAACTGCTTGTAGTGTTCCAAATCAATATCGACATATCTACGAGTATTCATAATGATCTACAAACAGGGACGGGTTTTTAGGCTAAAATCATTCTGAATTGGAAAGAAACGGAGAGAAAGTAAAAGAAGAGAAGAAAAAAAACTAGGATTCTCTACTCTTCTGACCTTAAATGAAAACTTGGGAACACAATGTTGGTATTGTTTGGTTGCATATTAATCGACACATTGTTTTACATAAAATCTTTTGTTTACTAATTGTTCGTAATAAATAGCAATTTTTTTTTTGAAAGGCTAATTTTATTCACATACTAGCAAGGCTAATTTTAATCTTCGTGTTATACCTCCACACCCATTTAGCCATTAGACCGCGGTATTCATGTGTTTTAACTTCCTAAACCCAACTCTCCGTTTGGTACCACATAAGTGACTAGGTCCCAAGTCCCAACATCCATCTTGCCCCAATCCCCAGTATGATATGTAATAAAAGAATAATAATAGTGCAGGGACTATTTTGTTAAATATTGTAATGAGTACAGTAGTGTAAGCTGTAGAATAGTTCAAGGGGTCAAAGTTGTAAAAGGAGTAATAGTTGTAAGTGGCAAAAGCAGTTGTAAGTCGTTGGTCGCTATAATCAGTTGAGCAGGGTAACAATCCCTAGCTTCGTTTGGTCTGAATCTCTCTCTCTCTGTAGTTTCTTTCACTAACAAACTTAGCTCTATCACAGTACCTCCCCAAAAAGTAATAAATAGCAAAATATGTATAATATCAGAGTCGTGGTCTCTTAGACTTTACCCATGGCATGGATGAATTCCTTCTCCACACATTAAAGTTTTATTTGTTTTTGAATATATTTCATAAATGTTTATATACTTTAAATCATAACACTTCTAATAATAAATTAACTCTTGCAACATTTAAAAAAAAATAAATTCTACAATGATTTTACAAAACAAGTCTAGTTTCACACTTCATTTAACTTAGAAATTATATGTGTTTAACTTCAATAAATGTAATATACTATTTTTGTTATATAATAAAATTTATATTGAATTATTGTTTATAAAAAAATCAAGATGTTTGTTCAGTTAATCAGTTGGGCTCTTGATTTACATGGGTTTGATGGAATTTGGGCTTGATAAAAAGTGGGTCACGGATACAGGCCACACGGTAGTGTGTTCACCAATCTATTAATTTGACTTTGTGGCTTAGGCCATAAAAAAAAAAAAAAAAAAGACTTTGCAACTATGCAATGTGTTTGTAAAGAATGTACACTTTTCAAACAATCAAGTTAAAGTTGAGGTTCCTTACACATGGGATTGATCTCAACGGAGTTGAGTAAAGAAAAAAAAATAGTAACCTATCGGAGGAAAAAACGGAGTTGCGGGAAAAAATAAATTAAAAGAACAGAGTAAATAGTAACTTGACGGAGTTCAATAGTAACGTCTTTAAGCTAACGGAGTTGAATAGTAGCCTAACAAAGTTGAGTAGTAGCCTAACGGCGTTGAGCGGGGTTGAATAGTAACTTGACGGCATCGAATAGTAAATTGACGGGGGTTGGATAGTAGTTGACGCAGTTGAGTTGACTTGGGTTGTACCATAACGGAATTGAGTAAAGAAAATAAAAAAAAACATAGCTAAATAGTAACTTAACAGAGAAAAAACGAAGTTGCGGAATTTTTTAAAAAAACCCAGAGTAAATAGTAACTTGACGGAGTTAAATACTTAACGCAGTTGAATAGTAACTCCGTTAAGCTAACGGAGTTGAACAGTAGCCTAAAGGAGTTGAGTAGTAACCTAACGGCGTTGAGTGGAGTTTAGTAGTAACTTGAATAGTAACTTTACGGAGTTGGATAGTAGTTGACGGAGTTGAGTTGAGTAGTAGCCTAACAGAGTTGAGTAAAGAAAATAAAAAAAAGAGCTAAATAATAACTTAACGGAGAAAAAAAAAACGGATTTAGGACAAAAATTTTAAAAAGCAGAGTAAAGAAATTGCATCCTATGTCATTTTTTTCAAATTTTTGACTCCTTGTGTCCTTTATTTTATACAGTTGTTATACCCTATGTCCTTTAGACCAAACCCAGTTAAAAATCTCGGTTAAATGGGTCACATGCCCCTCACGTGAGGGGCAAATCTGTCTTTTCACCCCTTATGTCTTCTCCCCTAATGTATCTGAATTGACTGGTAAGTTGACCAGGTCAACTCCTCCTCTTAATCTTCAAGTCTAGACCACCACCCCCAAACACCACCACCATTC